>JAOTQK010000023.1:25372035-25391302 GCA_025642025.1 Rhododendron ferrugineum
TGAGCAGTTTTTACTGAACCGTTCGATAAAATACAAACAAAAACTGCTCGGATGAAGCCCTTCCCGGTATTTTTTTTGGCTGATTTCTCGCGGGTACCCTTAAAATCACGTTCTGAACACATTGAGCGGCTCGGATCGTTGCAATTCGACCGGAAAAGGGGAGTCCCGCACCGTAGATTGGTGCGGGATCCCTTATTAGATCCGGACTGTATATATATATATATATATATATATATATATATATCTTAAGATCAAATCCCTTCATAGTTTATGAAGCAGCAAATCAAACTAAATCAGACTTCATGAACCCAAAATGTTTAATTTACAACAGTGGTGCTACAACCACACATACTTGCACACACAAATACACAAACTCCTCTCACAGTAGTGTGTGTGGGCCCACTCCTCTTGCGAGAGGAGTTTATGTATTTGTGTGTGTAAATGTATGTGCACATTATAAATTAATTGAATTTACAAATGCCATGCATTACTTCAAACTCAATGCACCAATCATGTATGTTCGTCTCCATGTGCGCGCACACATGCATGCACTTGTGCTTAATTAGGTGCCGTTCCACTTTCTTTTTAAACCTTCTTTTTTAAAAATAAGATAATTTTAAGCTCAAATATAATGAAAATGAAAAATAATTTTTTAATTTTTTTTGCACCGTTTAAAAGACCTCAATGAGATCTATCAAACAAGATCCATATTGGTAGGAAAATTATTTGCATAAACACATGATTTTTGAGCTTGAAATTACATTTTTTTCTTCTAAAAGTTCCTTTTTTTTGAGAAAGTGGAACACCCTAAGTAGTAGTAGAAAGAGAGTGTGTTGTTACTGTCTTCATCTGCCTTGCCAGAAACGTAGTTAACCTCATCTTTGACACATCCTTTTCTTATAGTTGCGTACTACTACTATTTCTATTTCCTTGCAAAAAACATGATGCGATAATTGGGGCAATTATTTTTGGGAATTGGCCTGTCGGTGGGATAGGGACCAATTGGTCAATTTTCGGCCCATGTCGGATTCACTTTTATGATCGGAACCCTTCATGTCGTAGGGCTCGTCGAGAACTTCAGCCATGTTGAATATATATCATGTTAATCGGATACTGAATAATACCTAATTGGAGTGAATATATGTTTCTGAAATAGATTTGGCCACACTGGATCAAACCCATTTTAGTAAAAAAAATAAAAAATCACTCCGATTGATCAGTGTCCGCTTAATATGATTATTGATATGAATCAAGTTCTCGACGAGCTTTACGGCATGAACAGTTCGGATCAAAATCTCTTACTGTTTGTTAGATGTATTATGCATTTGACCGAAAACCGTATACACACAATCGCAAGAAGAACAATCAAGCAAAACATTTAAAAAAAAAAAATACAGGACAGATTCACGTCGTTTTCTTGATTTCGGTAAGTCCACGACTTGCACCAATTTTTCAGTATGTATCAAACATAAACTAGAGTACAGACTATGTTGGTTGCTGCGTATGGCAAATATATATATATATATCTTAAGGTCGAACCCCTCATAGTTTGTGAAGCGACAAATCAAACCAAATCAGACTTCACAAACTCGGCCCAAAATGTGTTACAAACACCATTACTTTTTTTGTTTTTTGTTTTTGGTAATTCGGAAATTCATACAAACTTGGCAATGGCAGTATATATCTCCATGAAGAAGTCTCACAGCCAATAAAGAATCCGTTTCCATTTTGACATTAGCAATGCCTTAATCCAAAATGATAGTGAGTCCTCTATATATTGCCCATAGCTCAACTTCAAGGCTAGATTGACTAGTAGTTTTCCTATAGAATTCCAGGATCCACGCACCCACACTATCCTTGAACACTCCTCCAATTCCCGCCTTGGGCGTCACATCACAATCATACCAGCATCCATCCGTATTAAGTTCGACTTCTCCTGCCAAATGAAAGGACCAGTTTAATTAATAAGTAGCTTGGAATAGGGTAACAGATAAGGGGAGATTTGAAAGCTGTCATTATCTCAGAGGACTAAATTCATTTTTTTTCTTGAGACTGAATTGCACATCTACGTCGATGTTGTCAAAACTTGTCCTATTTCTTGTCTTTTTTTTTTTTTTTGGTCAAGCGGAAATTCAAATTAGATTACGAGAAAAAGTACCACATACGGGTTATAGACAGAGTCAAGATGTCCAAAGTCTAAACCCAACGTCTAAAATTAGTCTAGAACCTGCCTGATATTTAGGCGGTCTCTAAGAACAAATTCCCTCATTGAAATGGGCATATCCATGACAAAGACGAGCTCATCCGTTTACTCGACTCCCATTCTAGCGAGATGATTTGCACATTGGTTTGCTGAGCGATAAGTGTGCTCGATCAAAGTATTGGTCTTGGCCATGATGAAGTGTGCATCATTTATGAGCACACTTTGAGGATGATTGTTGGGATTCCCTTCCTTAATCAGGTTGACAGCCTTAATCATTTCTTGTCTTTCATTGGTAGATCAATCGCTCGAAATAAGATTGACGTGCAATCATCGACTTAGGATTTGTACACAGTAGGGTCATATACGTACGTAAATTCATACACAGTTTTTTTTTTCATGAAACATTTCTCTCTAATATATTGCGTAGATTATAACTATACTTAGAGGTATATTCATTTTCTTTTTTTGTCACACTTTATACATCATCGGAGATTCGCGGAGAGTTAGTATGTTAGTCATCAACAGGAGATTCAGAGGCTATTCATAACCCTGAATCCAACCACACCTTTTGCAGAGCTCGAACCCCTGCCTCCACTGAGGGAGGAGACAAGACAAACCAACTGTGCTAGCTTGGTTTCGTTCTTAGAGGTTTATTCAATCTAGTACGTACGAACTTTTTGTCGCCTCCCTCCAATTTGCGTACAATGATATAATGTCATTATCCTAGCTAGATCTACCACAGTAGCGATTGAAAGTACAACTTCTTTAGCAGGAAAATTAACAAAAAACATTAACCTGAAAATGTGCTAAACTTAGCTTCTCAAATTAAAGGAATATTAGATAGATTAGCTGGAAAACAATTATTGGACTTTAGGCCGAGCCGGCCGAGGTTATTTCAATAGTGAGAAAAGGAGAGAGCTAGAGAAAAAAAAGAGTCGTGATAAGATTTAATGAGAAGTAAATTACCAGACAAATACTTCACACAATTCATGACAGAAATGAAATGAAATGACTTCGACAAGCTCAATAATTCAGAATCCGTGACAGAAATGTCTTAATTTGCATGTGTCATTTCCTTCACACAAAAACAAATGCACAGGACACAAACTTGCTGGCTGTCTCGATCTGTCTGATACGTGAGATCGATATTGCTCTATGCATTGCCAACCAATTTTATTGTATCGATGCGAGTGGGGTCTAACTACATAAAAGCTACATATACTCGATCTGAATTATACTTTGGGGCCGGGCTACTGATTCACTAAGTTCAGCACTGGCCCATATTGGAAACTCCAATGTTCTTTTTTGATCACTATATATATCCATCTGGCCCGCCCAAAATGAAACTCTACCTCAGCTCATACACTGGAATACTCCCTCCGTTCCATATTGAGAGTTCATTACGGAAAGTCATGTCATTTTTCAAATAAAAAAATCAACTACTTTCGTGTATTATTTTTTGAATTTTTTTCATACCAAATTAAAGTACTAATCGAGATATTTAATACGTGCGAAAAAATTTGAAAAATTATATACGGAAGTAGTTAATTTTTTGATTTGAAAAATGACAAAAAAGAGAGAGTATGAGACTCTTAATATGGAATAGAGGGAGTATTACTTTACCATTTTATTTACCAATTAAAAATGCCACTCTTCTAGTAGGTGGGTAACAAAGAAATGGGGGTTTCTATAAAAACAAACACCAAATCCAAACATAAAAAAGCCGCATCATCACCATATATAGCTCTCTAACTCTCAATCATTTAAGTAGCGACAAATCACGCGATAGGAACAATATCATTAATTCGCTTTTGTTAGATAGTTAGGAGACAATGAGTGACTCACATCGCGTAGTTGGCTATCTTTTATTTGTTGATAGTACCATCTGGCAATGCCGCCCAATAATTGGCCTTTTGGAAAACGAACATACGATTATTAGTAATATATATACGTACGGACAGTACGGTATGCGATTATTTTGTTCATAAATTATTATTACTTGCAAAAAGGTTGGTTCAATTACTACTTGTCAAAGTTAACAGCATAATATATAGTATATGTTATGGTTTCAGTCCTAACTTTTTGGTCAATTTACGTCAATGAAGAATGCATGAATTAGTTTGTTCTAGATTAATCTATTCAACTATGTACGGTCAAATGCCAGCGTACTTCTTTAACACATGCAAGTTGGACGGAAAGGAAAGTGATATTTGCATGTAGTGGGTACGGAGTGGTAGTTCACGATTTAATATTGAGAGGGACGGGGAAAAATCTCTTCAAACGGTTGTGAGTGAGTACTCGATCTGTAGGATGAGGAGTGAGGAGCTAGCAAAATGAGAATATCTGTTCGGCCTAGTTTAACGACGACAACTCAATTTATTCATGACATCCGTTCTTCGAATCCCTATATAGATTATTATAAATAAATTATAATATTTTCGTTTCTTTTTTTTTTTTGCTTAGCAAAAAAGATTTTATTAATCTTTGAAAAGGAACTTAAAACTTAACACTAAACGCTTATCAAGTTAACTTGCGCTTAGTGTTAAGTTTTAAGTTTCTTTAATTATGTTTGAATTAGCAATTTAATGTCGACTATTGAAGAAAATGGTACCGAAAAGTTGCATGGTTAGATCATATAGATACGTACATGCATTTGAGAGCATAAACACCCAAAATCAATAAATAACTATTATAATATCAATTCTCATTATGGAAATTGATATTCACGCTAGCTCCCTTATTTGTTATTCACACTCCCTTTTTTGTTGTTGAAAGTGTATGTATTTTCTTTGCTAAAAGACAAAAAAATAGAGTGTGACCCAAGAACTATCATTTGAACATTATTCTTATATTTTTAGCTGCACATGTATAAGTTGAACTTGCATAATCAAGTTTTCCACCCTAGTCTTTTCAATAGATAACAGGTAATTAATCCATTTTTTTTGATTAGTCAGGTAATTAATCCATTTGATGACATGATTGACCAAAGGGAGGTTTTTATCAATTAACTTCAAAAAGATTAATAGTAATTAATAATTTTGATGTTGGCGATCCATGCAATATTTAGAAAACAACTACTCTAGTATTATTTGCTTTCAAGTAAGCAAGCACATTAATGAGCTTTATTAGTAGTTTTGCTGAAACTCCTTCAAGACTTTCAATTAGGAACATAAGTACCTCCCCTGGCCTGCACCAATGTTGGAAAGCTCATCTTCTAAAAAAAATTCCTTCCATACTTGCATAATAAGACATTGAATATAATCATCTTACGTTTGGACCTTTTCACTCAGCTAGCTTTACTTTGAATCGGGCCCTTCAATAATTTTAAACAGGTAGACTTGATCATTTTTATAAAGATCGTGTTTAGAACTGTGGCTCATATATGAGAGGTAGCGAGAAGTTCTACAATAAGGGCCAGTTGCGAGCGTAGTGGAGTGGAGCGAAGCCAAACGTATGGTACGGTGTTATAAGGGTATTATGGGTATTCAGACCATAATACGAATTAGGGCAGGAATAGAGGAGGTATAAAAATTCTCTATTGTAAAACCCTATGTACTGTGATCATCAATAAGAAAGACTGCTCTATCGCTCCCATGGACGTACCCGATTTTGGAGAACCACGTATATTGCTGTGTCGATTTTTTTACTGTTTTATACTCGTAAATCGTATGCGTATGTGTTTCGATCCTAACAGATCGCACTTTTATACGGGCCCGTGATTGGCCTTTGTAATTATTGCGTTCAAGTAAATTCACCTACGTACGATCGATCATACCCGGAATAATTTCCCACTTTTCAAAACCTAGTTATGAACTCTGTCCACCACTGTTTTTACTGCATCAGCTCTCAGTGACTCACGTTATAGTACTCCTACCGTAAGTTTCATACTTTGCATGCGCGTGCGTACGCATAAACGCAAGCGTGAAAACGTCTTCGAATCCCATCTCGATATACTAAACGTCGCGAGAGCGAGGATTGACAACGCGAGTGCAATGCATTTTGAAAAAATTTAACCGATGTTGGTTTCAGATTCCAAGGATAGTTCCGACGGTTTTCGTGAATCACATTTTAGGTTTGAGTTTACATTCTTTCCACCTCACATGGAAACCCAAAGGATCTGTTCGTTTTTGGGATTTTGAATTTTGGGTAATAAGTGGAGAAAAATAGAGAAGAAAAAAAAATTATTGGGGACTGTGTGTAGAGATAGAGTTCAAAATCTAAATCCTAAAACGAACAAGGTCAAAGGTTTTTGCCATCACTATTTCTCAGCCCCACCACCATGAGCTTTGCTCATGATAGTAATTTGAACCGTTGATTATCTTGCAAGCCTGGCCAGCCTACAGACTAGTATATCAACGCAAAAAAATCAGTTTAATATATCGGACATCAAGAGGTATATAAAAAATTGCATTGCCTTAAAGTATCGTTTTTTTACTTTTGGTGGGGGTGCTGATAAATGTTGCCTTGTGATGGACTGGACTCATTGCCATTTCAAAAGGAAAATAAAATAGGACTACCTGCTTAGAAAAATACTCCTTACAAATACAAAGACTAAGACTAAAAATTACAGCTGTGCTACTTGCACAGATTTTTGTGCACATATCATGCATATATATTTTTGTGGGGCTCATATCGGGTCCCATAAAAATAATTCGAACCGCTCATCTTTCTTAAAATATTATTTCGAGGTTCCTTTAAAAAATCAGCTCCAACAAATATCGGTAATGACTTTTTCAGAAATCATAGGGCAAAACAGAATGACTCGCCCTATGATTTCTGAGAAAGCTCTTCTCGACATCTGTTGCAGATGAGTTTTTACAGAAACCCTCAAAAACATATTTTAGAAAAGATGAGCGATTCGGATCATCTTAGTGCATGGGACCCGATATGAGTCCCAAAAAAATGTATGTGCATGATATATGCACAAAAAACTGTGTTCGGATCATTACTGAAAAAATTATGACCAATGGGCACCGTCGAGATCCCTTTTCCATCACATATTGGTATGGAAGTACTTGAAACAAAGCGTGTAAACTCCACCGTAATGTATGATTAAAAAAAGAAGAAGTTTGAGACACCAATGACGGTGCCCCAGGCAGTGAATAATCATCTCTCCTAGACAACCTTTCCACTGTTATTTATGGACCCACTTCCATGTGCCCTTGTTTGGTTCTTGTACATTGGTAATTTCGTGGCTTTCATCCGTGCATGCTTGCATTTGAGCCACATAAATTAGTGTACTGCTAGCTAGTAATTTGTACTTGGTAGTACATGCTATGCTTCTTTTTTGGAAAACAAAAAACAGTAACCACCGGATGTTGCAGGACTCCTACTTTATTGAGAATTCACATAGCCAAAAACCGTGTGATCGACACACAATTGCATGGCATAAATTCATGTAGGTGGGAGCCCCACACCAGAAATTTTTCAGTGCCGGGTGGGTATCATGTGGTGCCCGCTCGGCACATCCGGACCGTCCTTTTTATTTTGAACGGCTCGGATTTGGAGAGAGAAAAAGGAGAAAGAGTGGTGAGATGAGAGGAGAGAGAGGGTTTCAGTTCGAGCCGTCCAAAATATTTTTGGACGGCCCGGATGGGCTGCTCGGGTAACACGTGGGTACAGCCACGTGGTACCCATCGGGCACTGAAAAATTTCTCGCCTCACACATATTGCATTAATGTAGATTTTGTCATCGTGTAGAAACTCATTTAAGAGTGTATTAAGGTGTATTTTTGTGTACGTCAACTACCTTTCTTGTACGGATATAATGGTGGTGTCCTTGTGAACATGTTTCTCTTTGGGTCGATCTTGTCGGCAATGCCGGCCCTGATGTTTAGGTTGTCCAAGCCTGATCCCAAGCTTGGTTGCCCACATACTATTAAGTCATAAAAAAATATGACATATAAGTAAAAAAAAAAATCAATTTTACATTGTGCTTTTAGCTTGAATTACATAAAAAAAAAAAATCAAAATGTAACTTCGGTTATATTGCTTTATGGCTACCATGATCCGATTCAAAAAGACAATTTTTCTTTACATTTCTTGAAGTAGAAACTTAATTAAGTAATTGTAATTTACCCAAAAAAATTAAGTAATTGTACTTTAGCTTATCCATGTACTCATTTTCAATTGAGATCATAATCCAAAGATAAATTTTTATGCGACTTCAACTAAAAAAAACTAATCTCCGCCGAAGCAACTGTTTTTACAAATCCTTTTTAGCAAAAAAGCCTACTATACAAGGTTAAGATTAAGTGAGTACTAATATTTACCAATATAGACTTTTTAATGTCTATAATATGAAAGTAAAATGGTTTGACCAAAATAAAAATGATATATTACAACAAAGTTTATTTACCAAATAAAACTTTTAATAGTAGAGATCACATGAAAAAATAAAATGACAAGAAATAATTGTAGGACCTTAAGCAAATAAAGTAAAAATAAATGTTCGAGAAAAAGAGGAACGGGGGCTCCTCCCTTGGGCTGCGTATAACACAACATTTACATTGTGATAAGGGCAAAATAATCTAACTATGTTTATAACTCTAAATTAAATATTTATTACATACTTGATGGTTTTTTTGTTGTTGCCCCATGATGGGGGTTGCCCAAGCCCGGGGCTTGTTGGGCTCACCCCAAGGCCAGCCCTGCTTGTCGGAATATCGTTTTTTCATCATTGCTCCTAAAATCAATTGTTAGGGAGTTCTTCGATTATGTCTTTTATGGTATTCGACATCGCACCTGCAAATTTATTTTTAGAGCTAGCGGTCGCAAGAAATGATATTGAGTAACTAAATCCATGAGAGCACTCTGAGCCCAACAAATCTGCTTAATCTAATCGAAGTCGATTGACTCACAGAGAATATGGGGTGAGTTTTCACCGAGCTTAAGTGCACAAATAGAAAATTTCAATTATGGTCCTGCGAGGTCACGTCTGGAATGAATATAGAAAAATGATTTTTCGTTTTTTTTTTAAAAACAATTTCATGCACTTTTCCTGTTTGTTAATTTAGCATTTTTTCACTTTTAGAATTAATGAATTGATTTCCTATAAATTACGAGAACTCTCAAGTGGACTATTTTTGGTTTTTTTTTTTTTTAGTGGAAGAACAAGAAATGCATTGATGACTGAATATGATGATTACAACCTACCGTGTTCATCTAATACAACTGTTACAAAGACCTATTACGCACCGGGAGACAAATAACACATCTAAATCAAATGAAGGATTCGAGTCCAGCGATAAATTGATCAGACGACAATTTGAGATTTGACAAATGCACATTCACACGGATGAAAATTGTATACAAATTGAGATTTGAAAAATGCACATTCATACTGATGAAAATTGTATACAAATTGTACGGGGCCATAGACATATCAAAGCAAAATCTATATTCCGAAAAAAAAAAAAAACACAAAGCAAAACAACTTATTCCATTTCGCTAATCTTATCATCAATATAAGGAATAAAAATCGAGAGTATACCAAAGTGATTACATAAATTTGGATTAATTCGAGTAGATGCCTAGTTTAGTTTTTTTTTCCGTTGTTTACAAACAAGTCTGTGAACACAAAAAATTTCAGTATTAATAGCATTACGTAAATTTGGAATGGATCTTCACTCATTTAAGATGAATTGTAAAATGCCGTTGCTAACTTTTTTTTTCTTTTTTTGAATAATTCATAGTATTCGGAACAGCTTACGCGTAGCTCAAGTAATCCTTGTATTAGAAAAAATTATCACCCCTACATCGATCCATTCCCCCAAACCAGTAATAAACCACCCTGGGAAATAGTAGCCGCACCCCGAATGCTGTGGGTACTTTCTTGGCATTAGAAAAAAATATTCCCATACAATTAAGGGAAATTGACGGCCAATGACGTATTTTGATAATTAATACCCGTCAAGGACAAACTAAGAACATTTGTTAATGCTGAAAATGTCATTGGCGGGTATTAATTATCAAAACACGTTATTGGCCGTCATTTTCCCTGCAATTAAACAACAAAAATTGGACCACTTAAAATAGGGACCCAAAACCGAGCCCCATAATTGAATAATCGTGAGGTCTAGGTCACATGAATGTCTTTCTGCTAATGGTGGAATATTGACGGTAGCCGCCACTAAATAAAACAACTACTAGTTGGTACTAGGAGTGAACATGGTCCGGATTGGTTCGGTTTTATAGTAAATCAAGAATCAAACCAATAATTACGGATTATGAATTTAGAGAACCAAACCAACCCACAAAAGGCATAGAACCAAACCAATTCAAACCATTAAAGTACGGTTTGGTTTTGGTTTTAAACCACAGTTTGCTTTGAATTAAGCTACTATTTTCAAAAAATATTTAAAGCACTTAAAGTTACGAAGATAAATTAAAAGAAAACTTTTATTAAAATCAATTCCATTCAAATTATCAAAATACACTAATATCAACCAACTAATTAAGAGTGGAATACCACAATTGCCTCAAATTTTGGTCTTGAAGGAATTATAGGAATTGAATTTAGAGAAATTTAGGAATTGGGTAGTGTAAGTTGACTGATCACATGTGTTTTTTGTGTATGATAAATTAATAATCATAGGAAATTAGGAATGAGTTGTGATATATAGAAGTTTAGTCTAAATTATCTTGGCAGAAAAGGAAAACTAAATATTGCGGTGAATTTAATAGAATCAATAAATTAGAAAAGTAGTTGATTAAGGCTCCCATATTTATTTGGTGAATCATAATTAAATTATATGTATATATATATATATGTATTATACGGTTCGGATCGGTTTGGAACCATAACCATGAACGTGAATCCACAGACCAAACCATATAACGCGGTTTCTAATTTTTTAAAACCATGACCAAACCATATTACTAAAAACCCGAACCAAACCTTTTGATTTGAATTGGTTTGGACTAGATTCGAGGTTTGACGGATTTTTTGCTCACCCCTAGTTGGTATTAGTAATTCATTAGTTAATGACTAAAATTAACATCCACAATGAGCCAATTATAAGGCGTCTGGTTATATCTTATTCCTTCTTTTAGCCATGGCTGTTTTCCCAATGATTATTCTAATTCTCCTAGCCAAACCGAAATAAAAGTCCGGTTCAGTCCAAAAAAAAGTTTACCGTTTACGCATTTAATGGAGAAGTACAACGTACATTTGGCGTCAATATTGCGAAGACTTTGTGTGTAATTATAATTTTTTTATATTTTGCGTAGCCTTGGTACATACACGCGGAGCATCAATTCTTTATGGTTTATTTTTTGAATGAAAGTGCAGGTATGATACCCCGTCACATTCATCACAGAGAGTATTGTCCTCTCACACTACGCCACTATTTGTAAGGGACCTCACCACACCTATGTCGGGACCAAAAACAAGGTTCGGCTTGCTACGTGTGAGTGGTGTTAGAAGTATGTTTAGCTTCTGAGAATTTGAACTTGGGAATTATTCAACCAAGTCCGAGTTTCGAATCAGTTCAAGTCACCTAATTCTTTCTGCAATATTTTCAACAAACTTTCAAGAGGCCAGGGTGTGAGAAAGTTAGCTTGGGAGTCAAAAGCAACCTGCAGCCAGGACAGCTACATGGAAGGGCAGTTGAGTTGGCATTCAACTTGATTTTCCTTTCCTCTTTTACCTTTTTTTCCCCCAAAAAAAATTCCCTTACTTAGACAATATCATAGGTAAAAGTCCAATGAGCCAACGTTGTTCCCATCGTTATAGGACCACACAACACAACCATTGATATTAATATCTGGAAAACAACAAAAATCAATATTATTCTCTTTGGTTGCACATGCAGAGGTCAGACTACTTTTCGGATTCTTTTTTTCTATCCTTTTCAGTTTTAGCACGTTGATGAAACATGTGGGGAAGAACTTAGGAGTGTGTATATATATATATATGAGCTAAAGTTTAAATTTTTTTTATTGTCACTTGTTTAGTATTTAAGGAAATGTACGTACGTGTCCTGGTTTGAAAAATGCTATTATTGGCCAAATAAAGAAATGAAGGAATGGACTCAAGAGATGGATGGACGAAGTGTCGATCTGTTTTCGTGTAAAAAACGTCATTCTTGGGGTGCCCTATTGTTTCTTAGACATCCGTCAGCAGATCCCATGGATACGATCGAGCCATGTGGTATATCGTATATGTTACCCTCACTTATTTATCGAAAACACCATGTAAGCAATGGCGTACGCATTTGATAGTGGAACATATAATATATAGTACTTAGTTCTTGTATTTTTTATGTTGCGTTCTTGTAAACTTATTTAATTGTCCATAACTTATTGGGTATTTTTTTTACCATAAGTTTTTGTTTAGTTTTTCGTCGTAATTTTTGGTGACGAATCGAAAAAGTATAAAAATATGGACCGATTCTTTTTTGTCATTAGTAAACTTTTTTTTTTTTGGTCATAATTTTTACTTTTCAGACTCCTCTCGTCGAGACAGATGATTAATCCAAAAAATATGACGTAAATCTAACAAAAGGCGGTAAATTACGCTGATGCAACCAAGGCTCCCTGCAGGCCTCCCACCTAATATCGATCAATTCCATGTACAGTACTCGGAAGCTTCAACTCAACTTTGGCTTCCATTAACGAAACCACGCATATATTTCTAATTTCCTACTTCCTCCAGTATAAATACACGAGACTGGAATCATTACAGTAAAATATATTTGGGTCTGAAGGCTCTTGTTAATTTTTAGAAATTCTGAACTTTAATCTGAACAGACGGCTCCGAACATTCCGGAGTTTGTCGTGCCAGTGGTCCGTAAATATTCTGGTGCAGGCCCATATTGTAGAAATGCATAATTTTTATTGTGTAATTTTTAAATTAGTATTTTATTATGAATCTTTCCGTTTTAGTAGCATAAATTGCCTTAAATATTATATTTTCTTATTTAGGTTGATTCTATTTTCTTTTTATTATTTTCTTGTTCTTCAAAACTTAGATTAACTTTTCGGGAAAATTTCACCTACGCACCTGACCTTTCACACAAATCACACATAAACACCTGACCTTTCTTAAATTTCATATAAACACCCGAGCTTTCTAAAACCTCATCAATTCAACACCTGACCTTTCTTAAATTTCATATAAACACCTGAGCTTTCTAAAAATTCATCAATTCAACACCTGTCGTCACCCCTCTGTCTAAAACCAAACGGAATTGCTGAGGTGCTCCAAGCAAAAAAAGTTAAGTGCTCCAATTTTTAATTTGTTTGAACCATTGCGAAGATCTTATTTTTTCTGATCATTTTATCCTAAAGAATCATAATTAGTTTTTTACTCTGAAACTCTCGGTAGTCAGCCCTAAGAAAATCGTAGAATCAAATATCTATTAGAACTAACTAACGATAGCCTTAGAGTCAAAAATTAATTATGACCCTTTAGAATAAAATGATCAGAGAAATAAGATCTTCACATTGGTTCGAACGAATTAAAAATTGGAGCAATTAATTTTTCAACCATGTATAGACCGTTTACATATTAAAAAGTATGGTTAAAAAATAAGTGCTCCAATTTTCAATCCGTTTAAACCGGTACAAAGATCTTATTTCTCTGATCATTTTATTCTAAAGGGTCACAATTAATTTTTGACTATAAGGCTATCGTTAATTAGCCCTAAGAGATATTTGATTTTACGACTTTCTAAGGGTTAACTAACGAGAACTTTAGGGTAAAAAATTAATTATGGTTCTTTAGGATAAAATGATCAGAAAAATAAGATCTTCGCACTGGTTCAAACAAATTAAAAATTGGAGCACTTAACTTTTTTTGCTTGGAGCACCTCAGCCATTCCGTTTGGTTTTAGACGGAGGAGTGACGACAGATGTTGAATTGATGAATTTTTAGAAAGCTCAGATGTTTATATGAAATTTAAGAAAAGTCAGGTGTTTAATTGATGAGTTTTTAGAAAGGTCAGGTGTTTAAATGAAATTTAAGAAAGGTCAGGTGTTGAATTGATGAGTTTTTAGAAAGCTCAGGTGTTTATATGAAATTTAAGAAAGGACAGGTGTTTATGTGTGATTTGTGTGAAATGTTAGGTGCCTACGTGAAATTCTCTCTAACTTTTCAATATTTTAGTTCCTGTTCAGTTTTTTAGGGTAGAATGCTATTATTATAGATAAGGATGTAAGCCTTAGGGCAAGATGGTTGTTTTTTTTAATGAAAAAATGAGATTAATTTCCAAATTCGTTTATTCAAAGAGGGAATACTGGCTCATACCTTGTTCTTGTTGCAAATAGTTTCGAAAAAGGAGGAGGCTGTGCTGCATCATATCATATTCATTTTGTGTCCCTGGCGCCGAACATTAGGCTCATGCTAGGTACAACTTGATCTGCGCTTAAACATTTGCGTTTTACTATAATGTTCGGAACCGTCCAGTCAAATAAAAGTTCAAAATTTTTTTTCTTATGCTTTTCAGTTTTAGCGCGTTGACGAAACATGCAGGAAGACCTTAGTAGGAGTGATAATGTTTGGAGCCGTTTAGTCAAATAAAAGTTCAGATCAAAGTTAAGAATTTCTTTTATTTTGCTTTTCAGTTTTAGCACGTAGATGAAATATGCGGGGAAGACCTTAGTAGGAGTAGTAATGTTCGGAGCCGTCTAGTCAAATACAAGTTCAGATTAAAATTTGAGAATTTCTTTTATATATTATGCTTTTCAGTCGTAGCACGTTGATGGATGAAACATGTGGGGAAGACTAGTAGGAGTAGTACTATATATATCATGAGCTAAGTTTAAACACTTCTAACAGAGAGAGAGAGAGAGAGAGAGAGAGAGAGAGAGAGAGAGAGAGATGGGTAGAAGTCCTTGTTGTGCAAAGGAAGGATTGAACAGAGGGGGGTGGACTGCAATTGAAGACGAAATTCTAACAGATTACATCAAACTCCATGGTGAAGGAAAATGGAGAAACCTTCCCAGTAGTGCAGGGCTCAAGAGATGTGGGAAGAGTTGTCGCCTTCGTTGGCTGAATTACCTTAAACCTGATATTAAGAGAGGAAACATCACACGTGATGAAGAGGACCTCATCGTTAGACTCCACAACCTCCTTGGAAACAGGTCCTCTCTCTCTCTCTCCTATCAATATTTGTCGCATAGTTGTTCACAATCTAACTTTTTCACAAATTTCTTTTATCAAGCGAACACATGTAGAAAAATACTTTTTATTTTCTTTTACTTCACTTTTCTCAAGAACAATGTTCCTACATCCATTTCTTGACAAGCGAACGGGAGTGAAATGCGTGTCATACTCATTTAACTGTGAATCGTCCTAACGATAGTGAAATTTGTGCTTAAATTGAAAGTTTTTTGAGCAGCCCTAATTGAAACTACTTATTCGGCTTAGATAATTGGTCTATAACAAGACTATACGCATGCAGATGGTCTTTGATAGCGGGACGGCTTCCGGGTCGGACAGACAATGAAATTAAAAATTATTGGAACACCAACATTTCCAAAAAAGTGCAAGGCCACCGCAGCAGTACTGGCACGAACCACAAGCCCTTTAATCAAGCCAAAGGAAAAGGAAAAAAATCGAGTTCCAAAATTGATGAGCCAAAGCCAAATACAGTTTCATCTGTAGTCCGGACCAAGGCATCGAGGTGCACCAAGCTTTTGATCAGCCCAGAGGCACAGAATCTTCGGGACTCCTTTTGTGATCGGGTGGTGGGTCCGGGGCTTGTCAAGGACGTGTCGCCATTTGCGTCCGTGGAAGATAATTCGCTCGATTTCGTGATGGATTTCGATCAGGTGGACGAGAAGTCTCTGCTCGATTTCGTGATGGATTTCGATCAGGTGGACGAGAAGTTTCTATCTGATTTCCTTCACGATGATTTCGCACCGTTGAGTGATATCGATCAGAACGGGCTCGAAACAGGGGATACTAGCACTAACACAAGCTCTTCATCTCCAAGTTCTGATCAGACCTTCTTGTTCTCAAGTGAAATCATGTTATGTGACTTGGATCTTCACTCAGTGGCACCTCTTCCGGATACGGGCATAGATTGGCTTCAAGATCAGTAACACTAGGTCCAAGGGAGGGTAATGTTTCACCCTCTTTTTTAAAAGAGGGTGAACAAAATTATTCTCGGTTAGATTAGCTTTGTATGTTTCAAAAATAATTAATTACGTTGTAACGAAAATACAAAATACAAAAAAAAAAAAAAAAAAAAACGAAAAAAGCAGAACAAAACCGAAGCAAACAAAGCTTATTTGCCCACCTACCACACCCACTCCCACTGGATTTGGGGATACCAGATCGGTCCAAATACCGAATTGGGGAAAACAATCGTAGAGGCCTCTGGTGTGAAATAAAATGCTTGACAGATTTAAAAAAAAAAAAGAGAGAGTACATAATCTAGTTTGCTGTTTGATTGTGTTTGCTCGAACAAAATCAGGCCCAAATAACTCTCTATGGCCAAGAATTCAGATTCTGCAATCAAGATTGGAAACGGAATTATATAGCAAATTGACAAGGAACGATGCAGACATGAATTTGAAACAAAGATGGAAACATCCATTGAACCATAGACATCTTTTTGGAATTCCAAAACAGTGACATATACATTGGGAAAGACAAAAAAATATCTTTTCCCGCAACTAGCTAGTTAGCCGCGAAATCCTCAAAACTCTGGCTCGGATGGTCTACTAGACTTCCACACAAAAAAAGGTCTATCCCTTCAATTAACTCTTCCTCCCCTTCGGCCATCAACCCCTCCTCGTCTATTGTAATCCTCCTCCTCCTCTTGGAGAACCTATATGATTTTTACTTTCAGTTCCTCAAAACCGGTGTGCAAAATCATCTCGATTTTCTCTAAAGATGGAAACATCCATTAAACAGTATCTTTCCGGTGATGAAAAGAGAAGACATCTTTCTTGAATTCAAAACAATAACATATATATTGGGAAAGACAAAAAAAAAAAAAAACAATCTTTTCCCGCAACTAGTTAAAGAAACCTATGAGGCATACTCTGTCCATGCATGGTGCATCGTTAAAAAAACTCTTATTCGCATCAAACACATATATAACGCCTATTTGCAATCAGCCCCGAGTTCCTTTTTTTCATTAATTCATATTTGCATCTTGATCAATTGGTCTTTGGTTTCTTTGAATCACCAAAAACTTGCCCAACTGGGTTATAAAACTTGCCCAATATCATCTCTAGCTACTTTCCAAAAAAAAAATTCTCTAGCTAAAACCAAAGTACCAAGACTATGGGGAGAGGAAACCCAATTAGGGGGAAGAATTTCTCTATTTAGCACAGGCAGCCCAGCTTGAGCTAACGACACTGTTAGCACTTCTTCTGAGTTCTGACCCATGATGAAAAGCTAATTCCCTGATTGAGATGAATACCAGAGACAAGAGTGAGAAATGAGAGTATTTGTATTGAATACCAGAGACAAGAGTGAGAAATGAGAGTATTTGTATTACACTTGAACTTAAATTTTTTTTTTAGATTGGTTCAAAATGGTTAGAATCCATCCCTATTTGTAGTACTACTCCATAAAATACTCTAATACAAAGATACTCTAATACAAAGATATTTTCATACAAAATAAACTTAAATTTGTAGAGAATGACTTTTTCTTTACACTAGTTTTTTGAACTTCCAGATAAAAAATTTACTTTTCAAATTCGTTGCAAAAAAAACAAAAAACTTAAGGAATAGAAATCTTATTCAAAAAAAGTCCAGAAAGGACAAAAATAAATAAGAAAAACACAACCGTCCATTTTGAAGTATTTGTCTCTACAAAAAAATTCAAAATTTTTTATTGTCATTTTTTAGTTTTAATATTCCTCCTACGGGAACGAATCCCAAAAAAAAAAAAAAAACTTTAAAGCAATTTTAGTAAACAAAAATCATTACAGACAAAATAGAAACTCTTCCAGGAAGCAATTTTGGTCTGTGATAAACTGATTGACTTTAGGAAAGGAGATCCTTTGACTACTAGTCTATTACTGTAAATAGAAACTCCGAAGTCGTTTTTGTGTTCCAGGAAGGGACAAGTACTCTTGTAGATGGCGGCATCGGGGTTCCTGAGACGTGCACACGAATCTAGTGGCAGCGAATGGAACACGGCGGACATGGCGGCCGATACGATATCACCGCCACAATTCGACACGCTCCCCGAAGAGCTACTCATTGAAGTATTGCAATGGCTTCCTCTAGAAGACGCTGGTCGATGTGAGTGTGTGTGTGTGATAGGTGCTGAAAAACACCCATTTATTCTCATTAACTTAGGCTTTGTCGGTCCTATCTAGCGTTATTTGGCGAGATTTAATTGGATTGTGGTGTTTCAGAGCTTTCGGAGTATTCGGAAAGGATTTGGAGTTAGAATCGGGAGTTAAGGATGTTCCGCTGGAGTCCATGGCGCGCGAGAAGAGGAGCAAAACGGCGAAGGCTAGAAATCTGGTCTGGACCAAGGCTATGCTGGTCCGGACGACCAAGGCTGGATCACAATCTGAACGATCTGTTTTTCTGGTCCGGACAAAGGAACCGCTGGTCCGGACCAGCGGACAGCATAAGGAATTATTTTGTTACGTTTTTTTTTAAGTCTTATGTTTTTGGGCTGAGACTATAAAAGGAGGGTTTAGTTTATTATTTAGGTAAAGTTATGTTTTTCCAGCAAACGGAGGAGAGAAAGAGAGGCAAAACAACTTCAAGGAAATCCTTTATGTCTTCCATGTCTTCTTCAATCTCAATCGCATGTTTCTTCTCTATGGCCGGCTAAACCCCTTATCTAGGGGGGAGATAAAACGTTGCACCAAATAACTCTATTTATGTATTGGTTTTAGGTTTATTATTCGGATCGATTGTATAACTAAGAACCCTTTCCGTTTCAATCGAATGGAATGATTTTACTGGTTTTGATTAGTTGAGTATTTGTATGCATGCTTTCAAATACAAGCTATACAATGGTTTTCATCGATTGTAGTTGGAGTTCTGAGATAGATTATATTCGTAAGACGGGCCGTGCCGTTAGGCGGCCAGACCGTACTTCTGAGACGGTCCGTGCTATGGGATAATCTATGCCTT
>JAOTQK010000023.1:25391402-25401993 GCA_025642025.1 Rhododendron ferrugineum
AATTGTTACAAACTTTCCATTTAATTTATTCTCTTAGTTTAATAAACTCTCCAAATTCAAACAACCAAACTTCCTTTCCCCGAATTAATCTAAAAATTAATCGAATTTGTCGTAACTCAGTCATACTGTCTCCGTCGGAACAATACTCGGTCTTGACCACTATTCTATGAAGTAGTAGTTAATTCGTAATTTTATAAATTTATTTTTGACACGAAACGACGCGGTCAGTGTGCAAGGGTTGGTTCAATTCGATCTCTGGTCCCGACTTCGGTCGCTGCTACAATCGCCATCGCTCTTCTTTCCCTCCCCGTTTCGCCCTCTTTTTCCAACGCACGAGTACAGCGAATGGGGCAGTTCCGTTAATCAAAGCGGGGTTCACTTAGCCAATGATGAAGAAGCTCACACAATTTTCAATCCACCTGGTTTCTCCTTCAGTTTTCTCCCTCCTCCTTTCTCCGGGCCTGTTCTTCTGGTAGAGTTGAGCAATGGGTTGGTGCTCTGCTCTACTTTCAAATATTTCCATGAACTTTACTACGTTTGTAACCCCCTCACAATGCACTGGGTTACTCTCCCTCCACCTCCAGATTTCGACAACAGTATGACCAGCCTGTTTAAGGTGGTGCGAATTCCAGAGTTCGAAAACAAGTCGCGACTTTACACCAGTTTGAAGATTTTCTATTCAAACACAGGGGAATGGACTGACGACTCTGTAATTTCGTGGCACAAGCCCGTGTTTGGTTCCACCTCCTTGTGCAACGACGCTGTTGTCTGTAATGGCATGCTACACTGGAGGTACGTCAACCAAACCCACATTTTTGCATTCGATCTGTATAAACAAGCGAATCATGAATTCCGAACGATAGACCTACCGAAAGAAAGTTGCAAAGTTGCATTCGACTCTGTATGGGAGGATCCTAGAATTGCTATATTCACGACACAATGCTTTCACCTTATGCATATTCTAGCTTTTCACCCACTTGAGGAGGACTTTGTGTTTCTGGTTTTGCCTGGTCACATCATTGAGTGCAACATGCGGAGCCGAAGTTTGAAATCGTTGTACTCTCTTACAAACCGCTCCGCCGAGCTCCACCACAGAATCTTCCCTTACGTGCTCCCATGGTGGCCAGTTCAATTCCTCAAGGATGATGGGAATTCTCTTATTAGGCAGTAAAAAGTTTGTGCAATTTTACTTTATTTGTTCCGATTTATACACCACATTGGTCGTTTGCGAAGTGGTTTATTATGTGTCTGTCAAGCCATGAATACGCCATTTTTTTTTAATCGGCAAGAATACGCCATATTGTCGCTGTTGATCGACTTCCTCTCAAGCTGTGATTCCACAGACAAGGGACCCAAGATAGTTGGCCAGGCGCGATCAGATCGATTTTAGGCGCTATTTGACGCCAGCGGAAGGGGTGCCGGGAGTGCCTTAATGCTTTTCCACTTTCCAAGATTGCAAGCATGGGATATCTTCCGAGAAAGATATTCCGTGCAAAGCACGAAATCGTAAGGGGAGAGTGGATCTCCTTGTCGGATTCCTCAAGAATGAATAAAAGATTCAGTCGCATTCGCAAATTAAATAATGGCCCAGGATGATAAGGAGACATAAGACTCGATAAGATTAACACAAATAGTTGGAATGCTAAAAGGAAATAAGAAAATAAAACTTCATTCCAACCTATCATAGGCTTTTTCAAGATCAAGTTTGATAATCATCCGCGCAACCCTACTTGAATATAGGGTAAAGTCCACTTTCACTCTCTGTGGTTTTAGCCATGTGCGAATACACCCCTTATGGTTTAAAAGTGTGCACATAACCCCCTGTGATTTTAAAATTGTGCGGATAGACCCCCTATCGTCATGTTTTTTCATCCATATTAACGGATATGTATCTCACACGCTTCTAAAATGTAATCTGAGTCGTTCATAATGTATTAAATAAAGAATAGAGTATCTTTGTAAAAAATCAGCTCGATCAGATATCAATAACCCAGTACAATTTTTTGATATACTATCGATATACGTCCATCGATTTAGGCTTTGAGGTGCATCACATACATCCTTTACTCTTATCTTGCACGATTATGCACGATTAATCTAAATTATTAAGTTTTTTTCCCAAAAGGATATAGGCATCTAAAAACTAGTTACCGTTAGAAAAAAGGAACACAAAGACGCAACTAAATGATAACGCAATTACTGAAATTACTTTTTCAAAATATTTGTTCAGTTTTTAAAAAAAAATCAAAGCAAAACATAGAGAGAGATGGGGGCTGAGGCCACAAAATAATTTCTCCCAATGGACATCAAACCCAATAAATTTATTGAATTAGTTCGAGAAAACGAGGAGTATCCCTCGAAGACTCCAACCCTGACCAGATGCAGTTCCTTCACGAACTCTGACTTGGGGACACATGTGTCAAGCTTTTTTCTGTCCACGTTCAGGAACTCTAAGTAGCCCTCTGGTCAGCAGTTACCGATATCAGGTAGCGCCTCATAAAATTCTTCCTGAGCCTTCTCGCTCCATGCGAGATGAATGCTCGCGGCCAGTTCGTCGTAGCTCTCCATCCCATTCATCATGATGGTTGTCAGTTTTTCTGGTATAAAATCTCTTGTTATCTTGCAAAGGAAGAGATCAATTTCTTCGATGGCCACCATCTTGTCGTCTTCTGCCTCGATCAACAAGTCGTCTTCGATGGGCACCCAGAGCTGGCCCTGAGCTAAAGCAAGCGTTGCGATCGCTTTTTTTTTTTCAATCGTCATACATCAGCGGGGGTTAGTGGGGGGTGTTAGAGTTAGTACGGAGTCCAGAAGCAATCCATAGCTTGGGACCCCAAGGGTGTTGCTCCAGCAGGAGTCGAACCCAGGACCTCCCCCTTAGGAGAGAGATGACATACCAACTCCCAAAATTGCGAACTTTAAGGGTCGCTCATATTTTAGTACCCCTAGGTATCTACTTACATTTTCAAATTCTTGAATCTGATTTTCACGATATGAGAAGAGAAATTCGTGGAATTCTTGAGGGGGAAGAAAAGGACAAGATGGAACAAAAGGAGGAGGAAAAGCCGATTAAAAAAGTACCCCTTTTCGTATCCAAGATGACGGCTTCCTTCAAGCCCGAGTTGTACCCGACGAAAATGGTGGAAAACAGCTACGACGACCTTGCATTGTCAATATTGGAAACTCAACTGAAACATACAAAACCCCATGTTTTCAGTAACTATGGTATAGCTCGTAGTTTTCTGAAATCTTATCTAATGAAATTGACCATGACATCAGGGTAGAGACAGACACCACTCTTCTTTGTCAATATTGGAAACGCAACTGAAACATACAAAACCCCATGTTTTCAGTAACTATGGTATAGCTCGTAGTTTTCTGAACTCTTATCTAATGAAATTGACCATGACATCAGGGTAGAGACAGACACCACTCTTCTTGGACATCACTTTCTTTTGGTTCGATGTCACTTTCTTCTGGATCGACGGGTTCGTAGAAACGAATGGTATCGTTAGCTTACAAAACAAATATTTGCATATCATAGATGGACTCTATATATAGTTGGATTAGGACTCTACTTTTGTCTCTCTCTAGTACTCTATTCTTGAATCTAAAATCGTCTAAAATTCTCTAGATCTCTCTCTATTACCCTATTCTTAAATGTAGAAATGTCTAAAATTTTCTCTAGATCTCTCTCTATTACTCTATTCCTTAATGTAGAAATGTCTAAAATTCTCTAGATCTCTCTCTAATACTCTATTCTTGAATGTGTGTATAAATATCTACAAATGTTCCCAAATATACCATTTATAAAAAAAGAAAAAGAAATATTATGAACTGTGAGTCATCTCACTCACTCCATAGCAATGGCTAAGAAAACTTGCTAAACATCTCATGCCATTGAACAAAGGAAAATTCTAAAATCAACCCAATGGACTGACAATAGTAAGACCGGTGAACAAATTAGTAGAAATAATTAGGCTCATTGACATTTTTGGTCCCCAAACTATTACTTCCGTGCTGTTTTGGTCCCCAACATACCAAATGTAAACATTTCATCCCCAAATTGCTGCTTAGTTTCGCCCCTACAAATTCAGAAAAAATCTTTACCGATATCGGGTTGAACTGATTTTTTACAGGATTGCATAAAAAAATGTTTTAAAAATAATGGGCGGTTCGGATAATCTTTGTGGGACCCGAGGTGGGACCTGGAAAATCCATATGTACATGGTATGTACATTTCATATGTACACATAGCAGCACTCCGTCCGTGTTTGTTTGTCCACTTTCATTATTTCACACCTTTTAAAAAATTGTACATAAAATCTCGAAAAATATGCAATATGGATCTTTCAATTCATTCTATTATTTGAAATTTTCAAAATCTTGAAACCATTATCACGTACATCCTTTACTCTTATCTTGCACGATTATGCAAGATTACTCTAAATTACTAAGTTTTTTTTCCCAAAAGGATATAGGCATCTAAAAACTAGTTACCGTTAGAAAAAAGGAACACAAAGACGCAACTGAATGAAAACGCAATTACTGAAATTACTTTTTCAAAATCTTTGTTCAGCTTTTTAAAAAAAATCAAAGCAAAACAGAGGGAGAGAGAGGGGGGCTGAGGCCACAAAATAATTTCTCCCAATGGACACCAAACCCAATAAATTTATTAAATTAGTTCGAGAAAACGAGGAGTATCCCTCGAAGACTCCAACCCTGACCAGATGCAGTTCCTTCACGAACTCTGACTAGGGGACACATGTGTCAAGCTTTTTTCCGTCCACGTTCACGAACTCCAAGTAGCCCTCCGATCAGCAGTTACCGATATCAGGCAGCGCCTCATAAAATTCTTCCTGAGCCTTCTCACTCCATGCGAGATGAATACTCGCGGCCAGTTCGTCGTAGCTCTCCATCCATTCATCATGATGGTTTTCAGTTTTTCTGGTATAAAATCTCTTGTTATCTTGCAAAGGAAGAGATCAATTTCTTCGATGGCCACCATCTTGTCGTCTTCTGCCTCGATCAACAAGTTGTCTTCGATGGGCACCCAGAGCTGGCCCTGAGCTAAAGCAAGCGTTGCGGTCGCTTTATGCCCTCCCAAAATTGCGAATTTTAAGGGTCCCTCATATTTTAGTACCCCTAGGTATCTACTTACATTTTGTTCATTAAGATTTCGAACAAGGGTCTCCTTTTGATTATCGCTTTAAGCCACCATAAATTCAGGGCCTGTGGGCACCGTCCCCTTTTCTGCCTCGATCCCATCTTCTGCCTTGATTAAACCATCGTCTGCTGCCAACGCTTCATTCTCCTCTTCTTCCACCATCACTTCTTCCTCCTCTCTGTCCTCTTCAACGACATTCAATATTGTTTCAATCAATTCGTCGAAACCCTTTTGCAGAATCTTCTTGATTTTCTCTCTCAACTTCAGCCCTTCTTTTTTTCTTGGAGCTATCTTATTCTTGGGGAGAGAGAGGGGGAATGTTTGATTTCATATGTTTGGGGAAATAGAGACATTAGACAGTTAGGATTTGTTGTACCTTGCCCAGGTTGTATTCATAGCATCCGCCAAGGATTGGTAGGAGTCGCAAACCCTGATATTGATGGAGCATGGATGGACATACCAATTATGTTTTTCCTCATACATATATACTGAAATCTCGTTCAAGACTTTTTAAGATCTATGACTTGCTCTGGTGGATTTTTTTTAATCTTTGCTCTTCTTTCTCTTGCAGGATTGTTACTTCTTCTGCTACCTCAGCATCACTAAGGGGCCATTCGATTTCAAAAACTAAGGGCCACGGCTCCGGATCAATGGCGACAGTGGGGTATTCGGCCCCATCCGTCTACACAAAATTCCTTGTCGTCTTCTTGTTCTTCATTCACACCCACTGAAGCCGAGACTGACTTGGTTTTTTCTGTATCATCTTGGGTTTGAAAATTACCCAAACCACCCTCAGGGTCCGTTTGATTAGCGAGACAATGGTAGAAAATGCAAGAAAGAGAAAATATATATACATTTTTTATATTCACTTAGCAAAAATATCTTAGAAAGTGGTAGTAAATGAACTTTCTTGCACAACCTTCTAAAGCATGACAGCTTACTTTATTTTTTCTAACAAAATATGTAGAAAATTTTTATTTTTTTCGAGAATATCAACAATAATTACTCTAAATTCCTTCTTTATCTTCTTCCTTCCACCTTTTCTCTTCTAATTTAGGCAATTTCATTCCCTCCAAACAAGGATATCTTATTTTCTCTATTTTCTTGCAAAACTTCTATTCTAACCAAACAAATGTGAGAAAAAATAGATTTTCCTTTTCTTTTCTTTTCTTTCACTTCACTTTCTATCATTTTCATTTTTCATTTTATTTTTCTCGCTAATCAAACGGACCCTTATGTAGTGTTTCAAATAAAACATAAACATTAGATTTTTTTAGGTTAGGCGGTTAAGTGGAACTCAGGCGAAGTGAGTCCGTGAGTTGGTACAGCTCAACGACGGAACTACATTGGGACTTGTGTTGTTGCGGAGTTTTTTTTCCTTCAAAATTTGATATTAATATTAATATTATTTTTTATTTCGTGCATTTTGTGAATGGGGCTGGAGCTCTCCTGCAGTGGGACCAGCCCGTAAATCTCTCATCACCAAACCCCACCCAGCCCATCTTGGGCGGGCTTAAACCGACCCAACAAAAAAGTGGGTTGTAAACAGTAAATACTTGGTGGAAATAGGAATACCCATAATCGCAGGTCGTCGGAGTACGTTGTTCTCACAGTTGGCGCGTCTCCTTCCCCGAAACATGGCATCGGAGTCCTCGAATTCTGCTCGTAAAGGTCGGTCTCTATTCACCGGAGATGATTTCTTTCTAGATATTATTATATCGAATAGGGTTTGATTTCAGTTGATTAATAAACTGCATAATAACGAGGTTTTGATCATTCATTCATGGCTTTTCTCCTTTACCTTTTTGATGTAGTTGTTGTCCATCTAAGAGCAACTGGTGACGCCCCAATTCTCAAGCAAGCCAAGTTCAAGGCATGTCTTTTTTTTTTTTTTTTTTTAATTTCTTGATTTCACATATTTAAGCTTTCGATTAATTGCTTCTGATCTAAATATTCTTGGTTCCTTTGGTGGAACTGGTTGCGAGTACCCTATTTGAAACCGTAGTTCACCATGAAGAACATAAAATCTTAACAGCGTCCTAAAAGTCGGCAGACTAGTGCCCTCCTAAGCGCAAGTCCAACGCCTAAATTAGGCATCTGACTAGTCGGCGCCTAAGTGCCCCTTTTCCGTCTGACTAGCGCTTTGCGATTTTTAGAACATTGAATTTTAACCTTATGTCCTTTCTTTGAACTTTCTTGAACCCAAGCCAGATCAATGTTTATGTTTGTGATTCAGGATTCTTGTTTAAAATGTTTCCAGTGGGAAACATAGGGTCCGACTAGGGTTTTTTTTTTTTTTTTTTTCCGTGCGTGTGGAGGTGGGGATGGTGCAAAAGTATTCTTCATAGTTTATATAGTGCTTCAACAAAGAAAAGGGGTTCTTCTTCTTGGATAAACTTTATTAGAGGTAGCCTGCAAGAAAAAGAGAAACAGTATGTTGGAGTGTACCATAGATGATTTTAGGTCGACCATAGGAAACTGTAATGTAATTTGATGCGGTAACCGCTTTCTACGCCTCCCTTGCGGTGAGGGCTTCTTAACTGTTTCAAATTTCAGGAAATTGTGTTGAGATTGAATTAGAATGATCACCTCATCGTATTATGTCTTCAACATTCTTCTGTAAGGGGACTCTTAGCCGGAGTTGCATATTGTCATTATCTCTTCTTAGGATTGAGACCTGGATATGTGTACTGCCAAAGTGAAATATGTTTTTAGGAGTGGACAGACTCCTATCATATTCTCTCTGATGTATCAACTACAACTCTACCAACACAAGGAAGTTTTATTTTATCATGGAAAGGCTGTGTTGTTGGGGTGGATTATTTGGTTGTTCATGGATTATTCTTCCTCAATTGTGAGCTAGACTTAACTCTAGGTCGCGACTGTTTAAGCTTTCATGGTGCTATTAAGTATTGATTGTCTGGCTTTAGTCAACTCCTGGGAATCCTTATCTCTTTAGTCTTATTTCATTTTGTCTTTGAGTTTCCAGATTGGAGGTACTGATAAGTTTGCTAAAGTGATTGACTTTCTTCGTCGCCAGCTTCACAGGGAGACATTGGTTGGTATTTTCTCATGGTTTGTTGCCTGTTTGTATTGAATCGCTAAGGCTTGCAGCTATATAATCCATTCTTTTGTTATTCTGTCATTTCTCTGCAGTTTGTTTATGTCAACAGTGCCTTCTCACCCAACCCAGACGAGTTGGTGATTGATCTGTATAATGTAAGGTTTTACGTTTTAAGTTCATTTTCTCATGTTTTTTGGATAAGTTTGCTTTATATTACGGCAATTATGTTAAGGTAAAATTGTCAGATAATAGTCAACCTAACCATATTCTCTTTTTTGTATCTATGTGGGCTTATTTGTAATCTCTAATAGTTCTGCTATGTTCTGAGCATGAAGGACCATCTGGGACACGGTACAAATCCGTGAGACCACGTGCTAGTTCTGAGTGCTTAAATAGAAAGTTTCCAATTACCAAGTTTAGATTCCAGTCCCTACTATATGTCCCTAAGTTATATCTGTTGCAATCGTAATCTGTATTGCCTTCACCAAATCAGTATGTGGAATGTTTGGAAGGCAGTTTTCCCTCAATTGCTAATTTAGTTTTGCCCCTTCTGAATTTTCAGAACTTCGGTTTTGATGGGAAGCTGGTGGTTAACTATGCTTGCTCCATGGCATGGGGCTAAATATCACTGATGGATCTAAGCTGTATATCATATGCTTCTCTTCAAATGGTGAGCACATTCCGTAATATATTCCAAGTTTAGTTCACCTATCTTGTCCTATCATCTGGCAAGTGATTAACTTGATGACCGTCACGTTCATGATTAGGTTTTTTTTCCCCTCCTCCAACTATCACTATCCATCACCGGAGTAGCTATGACTGCTATTTCATCTCCTGCAACTTTTTTTTTTTTGATCATCATCTCCTGCAACTGTTCGGAAAATAGAAGCATGGTAGCGGGCATAAAGTGGGATGTCTAAAATTTGCCAAAAAGGATATTGATGTACATGATAAACTGAACACGGTAGGATTTGATTGTATTCTTTGGAGGTTTCGTTAATCGAAAAGTTCCACATTTTATTGTTGTTGCAGCTGGCATTCTCCTTCACGCTTTTTTCATGTTTATTTTGCAATGCAAACCACTTTTTGGGAAAAACCAAGCGATGTTTATGAATTCCACTAAAACTGTTAGCATGCAACAAGTCAACAATGCAATCGGTTGTGAAAACAGTACTGAGTTTTCGAAATTTTCATTTTTACCATTTCCACCAATGAATTAAAGGTGAATGGGAAAAACCGAAGACAATACCATATAGGCTTAATGCATTCGCTCTGTTTTGAGCAATATTTCTGCGTTTTTTAGTTTATTGTTGTAGCAGATCAGGATTGGTATTTCATTGGCTTCGATAGTCCGGTTTACTTATTCCCAATAAACTTGATCAATTGGGCAATTTTTGGTATTGCTTCTCCAAATCGGCTTTTTGTATTTCAATTCCTTAAAAGGGGAAACCATTTTGGTTGAAGATTGAAGGTTTGGTATGGGGAGCTTCAAAACTTTCCACACATAATCTAGTTGACTTGTTGGCAACTAAAATTTTTGGTGCTTTCTGTTAGCAATTTGCTGTGCGTGTATATTCCTTCCGTACTCTGTTTTTTTTTTTTGGTATGTCTGAATCACTAGGTTAACTGCGCGTGCCAGCACGCGAAGTCTCTTGCCTGTGAGTTTTGTGGCTGTGATGTAGTGGTAGGTTTCATGACAAAGTTTTTACACATGTACATTGAGATGAACATAAGTCTGCTCTTTCGACATAGTGCTATTAACTCACAAAGTCAGCTATTTCATTTAATAAGCACTTATTACGTCCTAACACACAAAAAGCCCATGGGAATAGGAATAGACAGTAGGAAATTGGAAATGGCTTCATACGCTGAAGTTAACCAATTGACTTCAAGGATTCTAGTAATCCATCAGCCTATAAGAGCCAATGGGCACGATGAAGCAGCATGGTCACCAGAACAATAGAAATCATTTGACGAGATGGGCACAATCTATAAACTTACTATATTCAGGAAATCAGAAGATGGGATGAATTTCGAACAAATGTTGCAGCACCCCAAAAACATTATGGCTGAATAAAACTACAAGCGGACATATTTAAATATGCCTAGTGAGTTAGCAAATGCATGCTTGCAATATGAACTTGGAATTTATAACTGAAAAAAAAAAAGAGAGAGAGAGAGAGAGAGAGAATGCAGGCATTATGTTTTTCTACTTGAATGGACAAAAGTTGGAGGACTTTTTCGAGAATCCTGAACCGATGGGTAGCATATGCAGTATTTGGTGGAAGTTTATTCATTCTCTTCATTTCTTCATCCACTGCTGCCTTCTTATCTACACTTTTCTTCCCTTCGCCTTTAGC
>JAOTQK010000023.1:25404708-25417911 GCA_025642025.1 Rhododendron ferrugineum
AATATAATAAGAAGCATTCTCATAATCGCCACCTTTCGGTCGATCATCGACAGGCGGTGAAATATGGTACAAACAGGTGCCTTAAGTACCAGATGTATTTGTATTATGCAAGCCAAGGTATTACGCATCGGCCCAATATGCATGAGAAGTTTCGAACTCCGATACCGAGACATTAATAGAAGAAAGAAAATAATGAGAACATGGCCTTACTCAAAGACTAGTTTCTTTTTTTAGCTGAAGTGGGTAACAGAATTTCTTTTCTGGGACTATGGTTCACTTTGTTGATGACACTTTTATCAGGGAAATCTCTCTGCAAAGGGTAATCCTTTTACTCCCCCATGGCCTTTTGTCCAATCACCCAATTGTGCTCCAGCTTATGTCTCCAATAATGTACATTTCCTCCTTTTTGCCACTTTCATTATCTCTCTTTTTATGCCTGTCTTTACAGTTTTACACTGGACTTCACTCCACCACCTCATTTCACCAAAAAGTGAAAATCTCTCTCTCTCTCTCTCTCTCTCTCTCTCTCTCTCTCTCTCTCTCATCTGATTGTGAACTACATGCCAAAAACTTCACTGTTTGAGTGGTCCTTTTTTCTCCTATCAGTTTCCTCTATATGATGATGAAAGAAGAGAAAAACAAGAGCAAGGAACATGGAAAATGATTTCACATCAGAATAATGGAGTATCTAGAAATGATTTGGACTTAAAAGACTAGACAAACGCATGAATTCCAAATCCAAATTGATGATCATGCACGGAACCAAGACACTTGCAGTTGGAGAAAACATAAGTCTACGTACAATTAATTGACACAGTTTTCTTGACAATTCTTATGATAATTCACATAGGTTATTATCTAGTTCAAGAAATTTGCTAACCCACTCTAAAGTCAGGGGACTCTCATTGGAGAAATCAAAGAAATCGTCGCGATCAAATTCGTCCTTCGAGTCCCCACAACCGTTACATTTACTATCCTCTCCTTCCCCCTCCTCACTGGCCTTCTCTACTACCCTTCTTCTCTTACTCCTGGAGCCCTCTCTTCTTGAGCCTTCCCTGTGTTTCTCCACTTGATTTATTTTCTTGCTCAAATGAGAATTCCAGTAGTTCTTGATTTCATTATCTGTTCGACCTGGTAGTCTTCCAGCAATCAAAGACCATCTGGAAGAAAACATCAAGCAAATCGGACTATAAAAACCCGATATAAAAGAAAACATTAATTTTGGAGTTGTTATTATACCCAAAAAGAGTAACGCTATGTTGATCATATTTAAATATCTTCTATTGTGGCGTGTTATATATATAGTGTTATTAATTACTGTATTAGTTATGTCTTCTCATGCATCTATCTACATCACTTATATAGAGTGATAGGGGTGAGCAAATAATCTGTTAAACCGTGAATCCAGTCCAAACCAATCTAAACCGAATTATTTTGTTTGGTTTTTAAGTAGTGTGGTTTGGTCTTGGTTTTAAAAAATTCAAAACCGAATTATATGGTTTGGTTTGTGAATTTACATTAACGGTTGCGGTTCCAAACCGATCCAGACTGTATACATGCATTCATATATTTTTTAATTTAATATAGATACACCAATAAACATAGGCTATGCCATGGTGAATTAACTTCCTAATTTAGTACTCCACGTCACCGCTACATTCTTTTACTGCGAATAGTAATTGTCCTAAATTTCTATTAGTTCACGAGTTTTGGTGATTTCAATAGAATTTTAAGTTTAAATATAAGTTTTGGTTTCATTTATCTATGCCATTTTGAGTACTTTAAATCGTGTATAAAATTGATATTTTAACTTCAAGCAAACCATGGTTCAAAATTGAAACCGATCCGTATCTTAAAGGTTTGGATTGGTTAGATTTTATGAATTTTATGGATTGATTTGGTTCTCAAAATTCATAATCTGTAGGTATTGATTTGGTTCTTTGTTTACTACAAAATCGAACCAATCCGGACCATGCTCACCCTTATTAAGAGTGACACATCAGATGTACACAAATATAGGTACTGTAGTAATATTACTAAGACGATGGAGATTTAGACAAACCTGTTTCCTAGGAGTTTATGAAGCCGAAGAATCAAGTCTTCTTCTTGATCAGTTATGTTTCCTCTCTTGATATTTGGCCTTAAGTAATTCATCCATCTCAGTCTGCAACTCTTACCGCACCGATCGAGCCCTGCAAAATATAATATACTGCACATCTTAGCTTAATTATGGGTATTTTGAACTGCATATGTACGTATTCACACATGCATACGCTTCTTCTATATATGTGCACTCAGACTCATAAATTGTTGAAGAAATACCTGCTTTGGTTGCAATTTTCTTCCACCTCTTTGGACCATGGATTTCAATAACCTCTGCTAGTTTTCTATCTTCTTCAGCCGTCCATGCACCCCTGTTCATCATCTCCTTCTTAACTGACTTATCATCTTTTTTCCCTTCAATTTTGATGGACTCTTCTGCCATAGGAGAGAGAGAGAGAGAGAGAGAGAGAGAGAATTTGATTTGGAGATCGAGGAGGGGGTGATGAGATGGGTCCCTAATTCTAAATCATCTACCCTTCTTGGTCCATGGATACAACTTCAACTACCATATGATTTTGTGTGGTATATATATAGGTGAGAAAAGGGCCGGGGATTTATGAGGAGCACTCACAAGGGACTTTTTGTGGACTTGATGATTGAGCAATGAGAGAACCTAAAAAGTACCTTGGTGGACATGCTACATGGTAGGACTACAAAGGCTGCTCGATTAGAGGAATAAAATAAACACAACTACAATGAGAGAGAGAGAGAGAGAGAGAGAGAGAGAGAGAGAAAACGTTAAAAATTTCAATGGTGCGCTTACACCTGCTATGGACAAAAAGTAAAGGCAAAAAAAGTGACATGGACATGGAGGGGAGAAAGGACCACAGATCAAATGGTTGTGGTAATTTAATCACCACAGTGATCGATCATGTGGCGGCCTAGGTTTGTCATCTACTTTTTTGTTTTTTTGTTTTAATCTTCGACGACGAATGCTCTTGTCTTACATAAACTATGAAATCACGGATCCTAAGCTCATGATAACCTTAGAAAAAATGGTGTGTGAGCATTTGATTATAGTTCGAGATCAATAATTGTAAGCTAAGACTATAGAAAGACTGTCTTATATATTCACAGGAATTATTCATGTATCTAATAATGTGTTGATTTTTTTCAAAGATTTAAATCAATGCGAGGTGTTCGAGATCAATAATTGTAAGCTACAACTATAGGTCACGGTAACTGTATGGATTGAGATGAGCTGAACCCGGTAATTTTATTACAACAGTGTGGTGGAACTGGAATAGTTTTGCCAATTCTCTCTCTTCTTTCGAGGGTGTTTTTTTTTTTTTTTTATCGGCAAAGGATAAGAATTTCTTTCGAAGGTGTTTGGATCGAGCTTCACTCCGATTAACCTTTCAGGTACATCTAGTCTTGTCTGATGCTTGGAGCTTTCCGTTCCCTTAGTTCAAATCACCGAAGGAGTTGGCCTAATGGTCTTAACTTGAAACTTAGGGGATTTGCTTTCACTAAGGGGATTTCCGTTTCCAGGTTAATTTGATTCTCCTTACCAGTAACTCTTGGAGTCATCTCACCCCAACGCGTAAGCGTATGAAAAAACTATGGGAGGGACTGTAGGGATTAACATGAAGTGCACGCAAGCTGACCCGAGACCCTCTGCATTAAAAAAAAGAGAATTAAGAAGAAGAAAGAAATGGAGACATAGGTATTATAAAGTTGTAAATGTTAATATGACATCAATTAAGGGCTGCATGCCAAATATTAGGAAGACGAGAGATTATTTCAGTATAAAATTAAGCTGCTACCTACTAACAGTTCTTTAATTCAAAGGGTTTTAACTTTTTCAGAGCGATGGGCATGAAAAGAGGATACTTTTCTGCTGGGAATGCATGAAGAATGTCTCTGATTGGTTTGGTCTCTTCCTTTGTTAATAATATTCCTCAAATTCATCGTTTTCTCTATGATACTAGATCCCAATTCCCATCCCACGTGATACTGTACTAGCTAGTGAGGATCCAATATCAATTACTACACCCACAGCAAAACACCCTCACCTCCCACACAGAACAAGATTGTGCATAGTTGATGGCTAAATTGGGGAACTTTAAAGAAAATCGTCGATCTACAAGTGTTTCTTGGTCCAGTTTTAAGTGGCATCTTCGCTAGTGAATGGTTGGTTTATGGTTTACTAAGATTAGTCGAGGTGCGCATAAGTTAATCTGGCCACCTGCATGGTTACGTTAGATAAAAAAAAAAAAAGAAGTACGAACGTGACAAATAAATAAGCAGGAAGAAGAAACTCTTGCCATTTCAGCCTTTTATGGGTACAGTGAGATTCATTCCATGGAATCACAAATTAAGATGCTGTCGAGGGGCTTGTGAGGTTTATTACTCTTCCCCAGAAGTTTCCACCCTTAATTTCACCTAACCTTGCAATTAAGACGAAAACACAAACCTAATTCCCACTTAATACTGTCAATTCGTTCTTGTTTTATTTTGATTAGCAAGAAGTTAAACACATGTTTTCTAAATAATGAGATATTTATTAGAATAAAGCACCGGAGCAGTTGGTACATTGACTGGATTAAAAATTTGGCACACCTGGTTTCCTCAATATTGGGAAATTATTAACCCAAGGGGTTGGCCTAGTAGTCAAGGCCTTGAGATCAACTTAAGAGTTTGTTTACTTCTAAGGTCTCAGATTCGATATCTTTTAAATGCTATCAATTCATTTGGCCAGTTCTTACAGAGCGCGCAATTACTCCTGCTTGAAGTGCGGCCACCGCTAGAAGACGATGAGTTTATGGTCCCTCAGCATTAGTTGAGGTTCTTGTAAGTTTTTTTTTGAACTCTAAAAAAGAATTTTATTAATCTTTGAAAACAAATTGCAAAGATTAAAAGGATCCAAAGCACGAAGCACCAGGAACCAGAAGGGAAAAATTACCACCCTTAGATGACAAGAAGCCAACCAAGGCATACAACCCCAAAGAATAAGCACCACACCCAAAACCCAACCAAGGCAAAAAGACACCTAAAACAAAACCCGCTCCTGAGATGACTAAGGATCAATCATTACACTGGGAATCCTGAATATTGGCCCTTGCGCCATCTTCGGCTTCCGTAATCATGAATTTGCTTATTATATCCTCATCATTACCCAAATAATCGGCTCCCAAAATTTTCTCAATAGACGAAGTAGCCCTTGCCTCATCTAGATGAATCCTGTTTGTGCCTTCGGAAGAAACGGATAAGGCAATTGCAGATCTAAACACGACACATTTTTTCTTCTTTTTTCCAACTCTCTTCTTAGCTTTAGGAATACCCAACATTTTCTCAACTGACTTCTGCTTCCAATTATCTTTCCCATTTTCTTTAGCCTTAACAACTGGGTCGAGGTCTACAACTAACTGTATACCATCAATAGATTTAACTTGATGAGCCGAGTTAAGCTCAACTACTTCCATATCCGCTTGATTTAAGAAACCCACTTCTGAAAGAAAAATCTTATGTAATGGATCTGATTTAATGATCTCAGCATGGTAAATTGGTAATGGACCGACCCAAAATAGAAAAATCAGATGATTATCGTAAATGCTCTGTAAGGAAGTAGCTGATGTATGTGCTGTGAATTTATCAATAAACAAGTGTATTGTTGCGTCATGTAAAATTTCGGTTTTTAATATTGTAAAGTCCAAAGAGTATATAATTCATAACATTCTTTTAAAAAATCATAACTTAAGAGTTAAGACAAAAACCCATAACATACAACTATTATGAATTCAATGTTGGTGTTATACTGTGTGCAATTGTTATTTGAGTACAAAATTAAATTAAGTTATGAATTCTAGGTTGATGCTATGAATTTATGTACCAACGATATTGATCATTAATATACAATTCAAAGAGTGCCGCATATGGCTGATCCTAGTGGCATAATCCTTAATTAAAATGCTCTACGTTCGCGGTCTAAATCCTTCATTCTTGTGAATTTTAGTGGGTTAGGATGTGAGTGTTTGCAAAAAATTATTTTGGCAAATTTTTAGATTCTACAAGCTTCTAAAAATTAGTTTATAATGTTTGTTAAAAATTCTACATAATCAATTTTTAGAACCTACAAATTCTAACAACATGAAAAAAGAAAAAAATTCTCAAAATTTCAAAACTAGGTTTGGGTAGTTTTCAGGATTCTGTAACACAAATTCTCAGAAAAGAAAAGAAATTCTCATAATCTCGCAGTTGCAACAAATATGTTTCTCAACTTCTACTAAAATTCGAAAACTAAAATCTGCACCAGAATCTGAAACTAAAATCTAAAATTTGTTTTCAATGCTATCGCGCGCAAACACGCCCGATGTGTTTTAAAAACGCTTTTACGCTCGCTTTGTAGACACCCAAATGAAAAGGTGTAGCATAGTATGTCCGTACATCTTGATCATAAAACAGAGCACTAATTGATAGGGGTGTTTTAAAACCGACCGGACCGAAAAAACCGACCGATCGGTTCGGGGTGGCACCAGAAAATTTTCGTTTCGGGGTGGACTTCGGTCTCGGTTATGTGAAATTAAGGACCGAACCGAATGGACCGAACCGAAGTGTATATATATATGCTTTTTTCTTTTTCCAAAACTGTTGTACACATACGTGTCTTTCTCCCACTTGCCGCACAAGAACCAGTGTCCTTTAAAAAAATTTAAATAACTTGTCAGTCCAGCTATATAGGAGTATAATTATATAATATATATAGCTGGCTCCGTGTATTTTCTTTTGCTTTTTTACTAGTATTATAATAATATATATTGGTCAGTCTTTTCTTTTGCTATATATATATACAACTTGTCAGTCATTTCTTTTGCTTTATACAGTTGACCCCCCTCCCCCCTTCTCTCTCTACTCTCTCTCGTGGTTTTGCTGGAGAAGAGGCCGAGTAGTTACCGGAGAAGAAGCAGATTCTTCCATTTTGGGCGGATCGAAATCCCCGAAATTCCCAACCGGACCGATTCCACCCCGAACCAAACCGAACCGAACCGAAATTAACTTCGGTCGGAATCGGTCCTAAAAATTTTCACCCTCGGTCCGGGGAAAATCCACCCCGAATCGACCGACCCCGACCGAATAACACCCCTACACTCAGCTATGAAAAACTGAAATCGTGGAATCCCCCTGCTACACTATATCATGCATCAAGCAATTGATTCATGCATGCTGCTTTAAAATTCAATTGGGACAATTGTGCATAGTTTTTTTCTGAACGGCGAAAAAGGATATTATATTAACAAAGAGATGAAGCTCCCAGAATTGACAAGAAATCAATCCGAACAACGCTCAAAACCACAGCAAAACACCCCCAGTTGAGTGTCCGGGTCGTTTATCCCATCTCGACTAATCTAATTAAGACTATAAAGTTAACGACCGAAAAAATCTCTAGTAGTTCTGACTGTGGATATAGGATTTGTATTTAGCGAGGGTCCAGACCACATGTAGTTCTACAGTGATAATTAACCATCGCGCGCGCGTGTGTGTGTGTATATATATATATATATATATATATATATTGTTACTTGATGGGTCTAATACCTCTAGTTTTAAATTAAAGGCACGTACAATTAAAGAGAATATTTGAAATTGGACAGGAAATTAACCCGCCGACGCTACCTTCCATCTGCCACTGAGTGGCTCCAAAAAGAGTCGAACCTATGATTTTGGAGGAGTAAACACCTTTTGTTTTCTATTTATAATTCAGGGTGTCTGGTTTACGCGTACTTCGACTAATCTTACCTTTCACTCACAAATGGTCCAATTAAAGTCAGAGCAGAGTCTCGTATGTCATGCTCCCACCCGATCAAATCCTTGGGGATTACAGATTCCATGTTTCATATATACTGCCAGTCCATGGTACAAAAATTCTTTGCAGGGGGACTGTGCTAAACACTGAATGATTGAAATGATCACGTGTACAAGGGAAAGGCACGAATATGGCCAATTGAATGGATTAATTAGCAAAACTATTAAGACTAGAAGACAAAATTAAATGACAAATTAGTCTTCGCATGACAAACGCAGCATATGTCAGTTGGATTTAACTTAATTATAAATTAGAGGGTATATGTCGGGCGATTAGGGTAAACAGGTGATTTAGTGATACACAGTACATTTTTCTGATTTCTTTTTGCGCAAAACTAATAAATGCGAAAAAAAAGTGCTAAAACTTAGCGGAACACCACCTTAATCCACTGTGCCAACTGCTCGATCAGGTGCTATTTTTATCACAGGAATCCAAGGTGCTTTATGCTAATAAATGTCTCATTAATTAGCTGGAAACATGTGTTTAATTGCGAACTGATCAAACCATAACAAGAACAAAGTGTCAGTCAGTAAGTGGGAAATGATTTTTGTGTTATGTCGGTAGAAACTTCTGGCGTAGAGGAATACATTTGCCATTTTTTGTTGTATCCGCGAGAGTCAGTATTGTCAGAATAGTTAATTATCATCTAGAAAGAGGAGTTGAATTCCTGACCACTTTTCTCCTGCCACTTAGGTGCACCCCTGATGCCGTCGAGAGTAAAATCTCCTTGCTATATTTGACAAATTTTTACTGTCCGGATCAAATTACGCGCATCTTGACAACGTGTATATTTGTGATTTCATGAAGGGATCTCACTAATCACTCTACCAACATAACTTTCTACATCTTCTTCGATCCTCTCTTCTTTTTTGACTTTCTAAACTGTAGGATGAAAACTAGAACGCTCTAGAGCAAAGCTATTCTGTGCTGTATCTGGTTTATTGTACTTTAGCTTATGGTTTCCTTCCTTTGGCAGCGGGTTTCACATAATTTTCCTCGTCTCCTCGGTCTAGGTGCCAACCTTGTTGGAATGTAGGCCGTTGGTGGTGATGCATGCCTTTTCTCCATTTTTCTTTTAATCTTTGTAACTCTGTTTCTATGATTAATAATTAAAAAAAATATTACCACTAAAAAAAAAGATGAAAAGTAGAACTGGCAGAGTGATGCGATGCGATAAGAGTTGAATTCTCCGACAAAATAACACCTCATTACTTACCCAAAATAAATAAATAAATAACACCTCATTCTTGACCCACACTTGGAATAAATGATTAATGTAGTATTTTTAGAAGAGTCGAACCTAAGGGATCGGATGAGTAAGCACCTAAGGAGAGTAGTTTTTTTCTTTTTACGTACTACTCTTGGCGTTTGGACCAACATTTACGCACCTCGATTAATTCCATCGTCCACTTGTAAGGGGTCCAATTAAAACCGGAGTAAAACGCCGTGTATCATGCTCCCACACGATCAAACACTCGGGATAAAGATTCCGTGTTTCATAGTGTGCTGCCATTGCATGCATGTTACAAAATCGATCTTTGCAGGAGGCTGCGCAGTCAAATTGAATGAAGAAAAATATCACATGGAAAAAGCATAGGGGAATGGCATATAGCCAACCAAATGGATTAATTAGCAAATTAGGAATTAAGATTTGAAGACCAAGTGACCATGACAAATCAGGCCAAACAAACAAGCTTTTGGTTGTACATAAACAACTCATCTCACGAGTAATTATACTAATCTTTCAACTTTTTGGAGGTTAGTATTTTTTAATCTTTCAACTTGCAGAAAGAAAGAAAAACAAAACGTCATCACGTCATTGGAATTAACTTAATTAAAAATCAGCAATTGATTAGCAGGGATATTAGGAGTAAACGCAAGGGAGTTGGGGGAGCTGATGTCCCTTTAAGGAACAACAGCCTATTGTTTGCTATCTCGGCCAAGGGAGCCGTGCTCCGGTCTCGCTCCAATGATCGGAAACATTCACTTCGTAGAGCTCATCGAGGAGATTAGGACAACCATGCAACCTTAAGCAAGAGAAGGTGGGTAATTAAGGAATTAAGTTCTTGTTATTCTAGATGCTCACACACCACGTGCTTTCGGTCTCTTTATTGGTCTAGTACATGCAGGGCATTTGCAACTTATTTAATTAGATTCATTTTCATTAATAGACGACGTGATGCAGGCCAATAATTTATAATTAATATAGGAATTTCAGTGCATCATTTTTTTGAAATAATATTTCATTAAAAAACTAGTATATTTGATTTTAATATTTTGCTAGGAATCTTCAAATTAGCAAAATAAGTATCCTATCCTTTTATTTTTTGCTTGGTCAAGAAGAATTGTTAGTTTCTAATTTTATTGTTCTATTGTTTTTATTTCCTAGTATGTAGGGTTTCTTCTATTATATAAATTAAGTTTTAAGCCTTAGGGCTAAGTTGGTTGTAGGCTTGGCAATCGGACCCGTTTCACCCCGAACCCGCCTCGCCCCACCCGAACGGGGCGGATTTTCACCATATTTTTTGGTGTAGGGTCAGGGTCGGGATAAAAATTTTAAAATCTGACCGAGTTCGGGTAGGGTTTGGGGTGACAATACCCCACTCCTCAACCCGTCCTAAAATTGTTTTATGCAGAAAATTTTATTTTTATTCTTGTATTTTTACCCTTACGACTTACGTGGCACATTTTGGTTATTGGTTTTGATTATTACCATTGCGGATGCTCTTGCAACTTCAATACTACATAAAATTTTATAACTATTTCTTCCATTTTGCTTTTAGATATTAGATTTTGGTTAAGTTGTAATAGTTATTTTGTGAGTTTTTATTATTTGTACTCACTTATTTTGGAGGTTAGAACATATTTTGTCAATAGAAAAAAAAAATAAAGCGGGGCAGGCGGGCGGGGTACCCATACGTTACCCGGTCGAGTTTTGAGGCGGGGATAAATTTTCGGGTCAGGGTATGGCAAAGCCCACCCCGTCCCGCCTCGTTGCCATTCCTAGTTGGTTGTTTATGATTGATTATTGAAAATTTGAAAAATCTTCTCATATCATTTGTGATTTGTTTGTACAGAGAGTTTCTCTAGTTCAAACTTATTTTGGATTGTCCTTGTTGCGCGTTTCTTCTTTTTCAACACGTCTCCCTGCATCACGACGTGATTTGTTTTCGAGATTAATTAGATTATAATATTTTTCCCTTTGACTAGGAATTACTTTTCGTCGCATCGAATTACTTTTGGCCGTATCGCATTGCACTTGGCCGCTACGAATTACTCTTGGCCGCATCGAATGGCACTTGGCCGCATCGAACTACTCTTGGCCGCTACTAATTGCACTTGGCCGCATCAAATTGCACGGCCACGTGCAATTTGATGCGGCCAAGTGCAATTAGTAGCGGCCAATTGCAATTAGTAGCGGCCAAGTGCAATTCGTAGCGGCCAAGAGTCATTCGTAGTGGTCAAGAGTCATTCGTAACGGCTAAGTGCAATTCGATGCGGCCAAGTGCAATTCGATGCGGCGAAAAGTAATTCGATGCGGCCAAGAGTAATTCGTTGCGGCCTAGTGCAATTCGATGCAGTCAAGAGTAATTCACAGATCCAAGATTTTGCGCTAGTTGGGGTACAAAATTTTATTTGTAAGCTTATCCCGTGCGTTCATAAATTCGATAACGATCCTTGTATAGAATCTCTCTAGCTTCCTCATGATCAGCTATCTCTCTTTATCTACATCGTAACCTTATGCTTTATTAGCCTACGAAGTTATGAACCATTAAATTAACATTATGGTGATCACGTTTGTGTATCATTTTTGCACGAGCACCACTAACCAATGTGACCGATGCAATTTTTCGTTTATCGACAATGTGATCGATGCTATTATTTAGTTTAGAAGAGCCGAATAATCTTTCGGGTTTCTTTTAGTTCCGTACGGTTAATCTTTCGGGCTTACTCATAAAGAGAGCCGATATCCAAATTGGCCGATCGACTTTCTAGTAGGGAAAAGCTACCACTTATGAATACAAATTTTGCTTTCAAAAAAATCTTTTTGCTATTACTTATGCTTATTTATTCATAAATATCTAGGCCTTTTAATTAACTTTATATATAAAAGCCAAAAGCTATCTTCAATCTTATCTTCACTTTTTTGGTTGAGTAGACCAGCACGAAGTTGACAGGACTAGAAAAGTAAAAATTAATTAAACCATCATCAACCAATATTAAAGACATAAAATTAGTGCTACATTTGTGATTGACGTTTTTTTTTTTTTACTGATCTTGCAAAGTGATTTTGCCACTTTTGAGGTTAAATTGAAGCCTAAATCTTTCTGCCTTTCTAGCTTTTTTGAACGCTAATAATTGATGGACCCAAACCATCAAAACAAGCGAAAGTTGTGTTCCCCTTTTCTTAATTGGCTGAATATGAGAAAATTACATATGGTTTGAGGTTACCAAAGAATCATAAAGCACCGTAAAAAAAAAAAAATTTAAATGGCGATAAAAAAACAGATAGAGCAAATGGAATCGCGATGAGAGGATAACATCACAACGAATTTGTCACCCAAAATCACGACTGTAATATGCCACACAAACCCCGACGGCTACAAAGTTGACAAGGAATCAACCTAGCTAGCAACAGCACTGCATAACATGTGGACCTAAGCTAGAAACTAGAAAGCAATAAGCATATGTGGAGATTCTCAACTATGTACCCCCAACCCCAGCACCTTTTAACTAGCTTATAGTTATATATATGAACGTACGGCCTAGCTAATTATATGATGTTGATCTGGCCCAAGTGAGAATTATTGAGGTCCCAGCAAGCTAGCTAATATATCACATCACGTGCCCACTCAGACTCAGCTAGCTGTATTAATTTGAACTTAATTAATTGCATGATCACATCAATTAAAGGAAGTTGTATAATTCAAATAATTAATGCTGTACATGCATGATTATTGCACAGAGACGCTTGCTAATAACAGAATTGTGGTGAGCAAGAAAAAAAAAATTGAGGTTTTTTTTGTGTGGAACTTTTTTTTTTTTATAGGCAAAAAAAGTTTTATTAATAAGACTTGACAAAGGATACATCAAGTTGGCCGGGGGAGGGGAGGGGAATTCAACTAAGGTTGGAAGACAGAAGACTGAGATCCAAACACCTAAGGGACAAAAGCCCGAACACCTAAAGGCCTCAAAACGCCCACAACTAAAATAATAGGGAAAATTTCAAAATGGCACCTGAACTTTGTACCAAATGTCACAAAGACACCTGAACTTAAGTTTATTTCAATTAAACA
>JAOTQK010000023.1:25439150-25454445 GCA_025642025.1 Rhododendron ferrugineum
TTGAAATGCAAGACTTGAAATAAACTAGAGATTATGATAGATCGGAAGATTGTCTACAACTTTTGTAAAGGAGAAATGGACAAAAACTAACTAATTAAGGCTGAAAATTAAAAAGTAAGTGGCTAAAAATGAAGAACAAGTTCAGAAATTTGAAATATAGATCTAGATCTAAAAATGTGCAATCAAATCTAATTCCTACTTGTTTGTACAAAATTACATCATTCCTATTTATATTCCACAGGTACGCGCACGGAATATTCTTCAAGATGTTTCAGAAATGCCTTGTTAAGCCTTCGGTACCGATAGGGAAGGTGCTTCGCTGCTTCTATGTGTCTCGGTATCGATAGGAACAATTGGGTGGTACCGATACCGACTGGGTTAACTCCTGCACTGACTGTCGCTGATGAAGGCTCGGTATCGATAGGAAGAAATGTGTGGTACCAATACCGAGTGGGTTAAAAGCTGATTTGGAAAAGAGCTCGGTACCGATAGGTGGAATGCCTTGGTACCGATACCGACTGGGTTAAGTTTAGCCCCTGGCCTTGACCGCGTGTTGACTTGCTTTGATGCTAGGCTGCCTTTCCTTGGGCCACGCTTTGGCCTTGCCTTGCCTTGGCATCGGGTCACCTTTGGGCTTTGAAGTCCTTTGGCACGCCTTATGCTTTAAGACCTCTCTTTTGAGTGATTTTTCTACAAAAACAAGATTAACAAGTCATACGCGCAAAAGTAATTAAAAACAACTAATTAAGCGATGAAATAAATTAAAACTAGACACTAGCGCACCCTTTATTACATTCTCGGATGCTTATCAATTAGTAATATGAACGTACAAATCACTGGTCAATGTCTAAGTATTCATGAAGTAAATGTCCATGGAAATTTTGACAATGGGCCAACATTTGAAAATTACATGTTAAACTTCTAAAGTGTTTTTGACATGTCCCAAACGCATCCGACTACAGATAAAAGTACAATAACATATGGGGCACATACTTAGTTGTGTCCGAAGAGTGTCATGTCCTGTCGTGTTCGTGTCTATTACGTGTCGGACACGAATACATGAGGCCAGGAGACATGTCCGTGTTTCTTACTTCTTATCTTTGCCTTCTTGGTTTTCCTTTTCTGATAAAGTAAGAATAGCTGTGGTAGAGACTAGAGAGAAGGTAATCTGAGAGAGATGCTGGATTTATAGCAAGATAGTTTCACTGGCAACTGGCAAGAGGAATCCAATCCAATCCTGTCAAGTCTAAGGTTTCAGAAAAGGTCCACAATATTGACATAGAGGACCCCCCCAACTCAGTGGATTCACGGAGTAACTTCATTTGAAATGAGGTACACCACAAATGAAACCTTAGCCAGAAGACCCAGAAAGGAATTCTCACTGTCCACCCATTTCTTCCCAATGGGTAGCCATAGGACAGCCAAACTTGCATAGATAGTCTTTCCTTCGGTATTCTCTCTGTCATATTGTCTTCTTCTGCTCGTATTTTCTCTCCCCGCATGTGCTCTTGATCTTGTTGGACCACAATCTTAAACAGATCTTCTCATTATCAACATTCAATGGAAATGTATCCTATTTAGCACGCATTAGGACTTTTAAACAGGATCATTTAACTTCAATACAGAAGCAGCATGCCTAGTTCGGTTATAAATCATGTGAATCAATAGTGCATTAAACTTCATCGAAACAGCCTGGTTAATTGAGACTTTAGAGTCAAATAAGCTATCAACTTGCACCTGTACTTGTCTTTGTTAGCTGTCAAGATTGTGAAAAACCAATGCCCTCTGAGGCCTGATCCACTCATTTGCAATAAATCCAGCGAAAAGTTATTACCTGTTCTTTGTCCAATACAGAAAGGGCTTAAAAGTCATGGGGACCGAAAGCCAACATGCTTCAAAGCAAAACCTTGTGGTTCTCATTCACTTAACTACATTCTGAGCATAACCCTCCTATGGAAAATCATTCAGTGATCCCGGGGCACTACTTCCGTACAACTTGTCTATATCTATATAAACAGCCCAAGCTCTTTGCGAATGCCTCGCACCCATCAAAACAACCAAATTCATGAAACAAAAAATGCTGCAAATTTTCTTCCTCTTCTCTCTCCTACTCTTCTCCTCCTCTCATGCCTTAGACTTTTGTGTCGCGGACCCAAAGGGTCCAATCGGCCCTTCAGGGTACTCCTGCAAAATCCCTGCTAAAGTCACGGTCGAGGATTTCGTGTTTTCACTAGGAAAGGCTGGAAACACTTCAAACATCATCAAAGCTGCAGTCACTCCAGCATTTGCCGCCCAGTTTCCTGGTGTCAATGGGCTTGGTATCTCCTTTGCACGGTTAGACCTAGCCCCAGGTGGCGTCATCCCAATGCACACACACCCGGGTGCATCGGAACTCCTACTTGTAGTGCAGGGTTATATCCTTGCCGGATTCATTTCCTCGGATAATTCTGTTTATTTGAAGACACTCAAAAAGGGTGATATCATGGTTTTCCCTCAAGGGTTGTTGCATTTTCAAATAAATGCTAAAGGAAAAACGGCAATTGCTTTTCCGAGTTTTAGTAGCCCCGATCCGGGGCTCCAAATCCTTGATTTTGCATTGTTCGCAAATAACCTGCCTTCTGCTATTGTGGAGAAGACTACTTTCCTTGATGATGCTACTGTGAAGGCTCTCAAGGCTGTTCTTGGTGGTACCGGCTAACTTGTATTGCCAAGGAAACTGTTCTTTTTTTTTTTTTTGGGGGGGTCTTGAACTTCATTGTTAGTGTGCTTTAATTCCAGTTGCTTTTATGTAATTGAGTTCATTGAGCTAATGACTCTTCTGATTATTGAAATGTTGTGAAATTTTTTGTTCAAACTTTCAGTCTAAGCTTAATTTCCAATAATTTTTGGTTAATCTTAAGGAGACCTTGCCAAGAATGATATGGAAATATATTGTGCCCCCAATGGAACTACCAGAATTCGAACTCTGACATCTCCTTAGAGGTATTTTCCAAGAGAAGTTGATGCATGTTAGAAGCTGATGGCATGAAAGTTAAATTGGATGCGACAAATGGGTAAGAAAGAACTAATTAGGAGATTGGGTCATTTAACCGGAAAATTTTCCAGTGTCGGGTGGGTACCACGTGGTGTCTGCTCGGCGCATCCGAACCGTCCATTGCATTTTTGGACGGCTCGGATTTGGAGAGAGAAAAATGAGAGAGAAAGTGTTGAGGTGAGAGAAGAGAGAGGATTTCAATATGAGCCGTCCAAAAGTGTATTGGACGAAGCAGGTCCAAAAGTGTCGGATTATGAATATGACGCAATCGACACAACTTCATGAAAAAAAACAAATTCATGTAGTTGACCCTAATTGATTGAAACTTAAAGGCTCATTTTGGCTTGGTTTGGTTGATAACAACTTCGAATAGAATCGACTAGAAGAAACTGATCCATGTAGCCGCTCCCAAGTGGGTCGACCTTTATTGAGTCGAGTTGAATAGATCTAAGGGACTTGTTGATACAACTCAGCGCCATGCCCCGATACTAAACGGTATAATTGATCTCCTAGAAGTCGAGGTGCACATAAGCTAGTCCGAAACTTGAGTTATAAAAAAAATGCAATAGAACGCCATGGCATGAGCTTTAAAAAGACCCAGCGAGATAGTACATTAGAAAACCAACTCAAGGAATGTCATTTTAATATGGTTTAGACCTGTTTGCTTGTCACCGTTAACAGTTGGCAATTTTGTTCCTTTCTATAGTACAAATCCATCGTTCTAATGGTTCTTTCATCAATGAGCCAGAGATAAGAAAACTAAGTCCTGCCTACCCGTTGTGGTGGCGTCCGACCTCTGGTGCAGGCCCCTTGGGCACTGCTGTCGTAGTGTTGTGATTCGCGGCGAGGCTCTTGGGCCTGCGTCAGTTGGGCTGGCTCCCACATCGGGAGTTTGGGTTTGTGTGTGTGTTTAAAGGGTCGGTCCATTATACCTCTCCCTAGTAGCAATTGCCTAGGTGAGTTGGTATGTGAAATTACTCTCTTACCCTCCTAAAAAAAAAAAGTCAGAGATCACTGTAACCATCTATAGTAAATCCATCGTTCTAATGAAGTTTACTTTTGAACAGACTAGCTAGGGTTGCTCCCGAATATCCTCGTAAACTTTGATCAAGTCAATAGACAAGAGTTAGTATTTTTCATCACCGTAAACTTGGAAATTCGGCCCAAAAATAATCGAAAATACTAGTATATATAATCAAACTCACTCTGGAAAAAATGCATTGCTTATCCAATGAAAGACAATCTACAAGTTCATATGGTTGCCAATTCATACATTCATGATTCATGTTAACCAAGGGGCAATTCTAAATTATTGTTCATGGTTTTCTATGCAGAAAAAAATATATTTCTATATCATTTATGAAAATACATTTGGTGAATAATTTTCACACTCTCCTTTTTACTAACCACACCCTTTTTTTTACTAATCACACTCGCCTTTTTGTTTTAAGTGTGTGAAATTACCAAAATGTCCTTAAACTTTTTACAAAAATCATTTCATTTGGATAACAACAAAAGGACAATATTAAAAAGTGGAAGTGTGTTTTGATAACTTCACACTAGAAGAAAAAAAGAGTGGTTGGTAAAAAGGGGGTGCAGAAATCACTTCCCAATATATTTTTAAAGCATAGTTTTCTATTCAGATATGACAACCAACCGAGTTGTTTGCAGGTCAATTTGGTGGAGGGGCAATGACAAAGCTTCCTTTGGCCAATGGCACATCAAAAGGGCAATTTTCAAACAAAACATCCCCATAATATTTAATCCAATGAAAAAGAGTTTGTTGTCTCTTGGCATTTTCAAAACTCAACAAATCACCATCTATCGACTCTCATAATACTTGACTTGTCCAATTGTTGTCCATTGATCTCACCAACCATGTCATACAAGCACATAAATTTTTTTTTTTTTGATAAGATACAAGCACATAAATTAATACCCAAAAGGACTGAGTTGAAAAAAAAACAAAAACAAAAACAAAATACTTCACCCTTTATTGATAACTTGGACAACTAATGATGATGTTTGATGTTTCGATCTGGTTAATTTGATTCATGATCGAATCAGCAAACATGTTCTCGTGTGCCAATGCTCCGAGTTGATCGGAATCAATGCATTCCAATTTCTAGCCACACCTCTCTCGTGTGCCAATGCTTCCAGTTGATTGGCATTCCAATTTCTAGCCACACCTAATAATGCTAGACTCTCGACGCTTTCTAAAAAATGCATAAATAATCCGTTCGAAATCTCTGCAGATCATTTTTAACCAACCGCCGTGATTTGTCTCTTACTCAATGAAATTGTGCGGTTGAGAAAAACCTTAATAAAACATATCACATAATCCAAAATTACGTCACCCCAAAGCCATGAAATATGCTCTTCACTGCCTCTTGTGCAAAGACCACCACCAAACTCATTTTTTTAGTTCATACAAAACACCAAGTCCAACCTCTTTCTCTACACCTACTCATCTCCCTCCTATCTCAAAACATAATTCTCGACACCATGACCATTGAAGAACCAGAGCCATCTCCCAGCTCTGATCACATCTTAGAATGGTTGGATTCGATCGACGGCTCGTTCCTTTCATCTTTCTTGGTCGATCCATACAGTTCCAACCAAATCGGCAGTGATCAATGGTCGGTTCAGGCTCAAGATGTAGACCCCACTTCTTTCACCACCGCCACTACCACTGCCACCAGCGCGACCCCACTGGATCCCATCGCCTCGAATAATCCACAACCATCCGTTTCGTCCAAGAAACGGAAGGCGTCCGATCACCATGTTCCGAAGGCATCCCGAAACCGTGGAAAGAATCGGAACCGTCGGACCAACGAGACTGATGGTGGGGATGGGGCTGCGGAACATGGGGTGACAGTTCAGAAATCAGTTGGGACCAAGAGGGGATCAGCCAAATCTGCTGGAAATAACTGTAATAACGGTAATAACAGAGAAGGAAGGTGGGCAGAGCAGTTGCTCAACCCTTGTGCCGCCGCAATCACCGCTGAAAACCTGCCCCGTGTCCAACACCTCTTGTACGTTCTCCACGAGCTGGCTTCACCGACCGGCGATGCCAACCACCGGCTGGCGGCTCACGGCCTCCGAGCGCTGACCCACCACCTCTCCTCCCCCTCCCCTGCCTCCTCTGTTTCAAGTGGTGCCATTAACTTTGCTTCCACCAACCCTCAGCTTTTCCAAAAATCACTAATGAGATTCAATGAGGTTAGTCCCTGGTTCATGTTCCCTAACAAAATCGCAAACAATTCGATCCTCCAAATTCTTTCAGAACAATATCAATCTTCTAATCTTCACATCGTTGATATTGGAGTCTCTCATGGAGTCCAATGGCCAACCCTCCTCGAGGCGTTGACCCGCCGCCCTGGTGGACCTCCACCACTAGTCCGCCTTACAGTTGTTGGCGCCGCCACCTCTAACTGTGATGGGAGTAAGGACATTCCATTTGCTATTGCCCCACCAGGCTACAGTTACTCTTCCCAACTCCTTGGTTTCGCCAAATCCATGAACATCAATTTACAGATCAATCGGATAGATAACCACCAATTACAGAATCTAAATGCCCAAATCATAAATTCCTCTCCTAGTGAAACCTTAATTATCTGTGCTCAGTTCAGGCTCCACCATCTGAACCACAACAACCCGGATAACAGAAGCGATTTTTTGCGAGTACTGAGGAGTTTGGATCCGAAAGGTGTGATTCTAAGCGAGAACAACATGGATTGCAGCTGCGGCAAGTGTGGGGACTTTACGACTAGTTTTTCGCGTCGAGTGGAGTACTTGTGGAGGTTTTTGGACTCGACTAGTGCAGCATTTAGAGGGCGAGAGAGCGACGAAAGGAAGGTGATGGAAGTAGAGGCTGCAAAGACGTTGACCAATTTAGATGAGATGAATGAAGGGAAAGAGAAGTGGTGTGAGAGGATGAGAAAGGTCGGTTTTGTCGAGGAAGTGTTCGGAGAGGACACCATCAACGAAGCTCGAACTTTGTTGAGGAAGTATGATAGTAATTGGGAGATGAGAGTGGAGGAGAAAGATGGGTGTCTGGGTTTGTGGTGGAAGGGACAACCTGTTTCCTTCTGTTCCTTGTGGAAGTAGGATGTGAAAGCAAATGACAGTTGAACAGAGTTTGTGTGTAGTTTTTCCCTCTTCTCTGTAACCTAATCTACAGCACCAATGTAAAATATGAAGGGTAATTTTAATACTGTGGAAATGAGACACTACGAAAAACTAGAAGAGCCTTCTTCAAACCAATTCTGCAAATACGAAGAGTGCACGAGTACAATTGCGGGAGAACTTGATCATTGAAATATCTTTCAATGAAACAAAAATTAACTAGATGTAACTCCACACTTTCATCTCTTTTCCTATGATATACTCCGAGTTCAATATAACTACACACAACTTGATTTCGAGATATACACTAGAATGCACAGCTACCCTCACAAAACGCAACTTCAGTAAGATAGTCAGGAAAACAGCAACTACCGATTCTCAAGAGTCATAAATCCTCACTGAAGTCCGGATTGACTGCCGACACACAGGGCACTTGGGTGCCAAGTCGCGTTCAACTGAAAGAGCACATCGTTGGCAACAAACCAGATGCCCGCAAGGAACAAATGCAGAACGCCTCCTCCTAGTCAAGCAAATAACACACAGCTCTCCATCTGGTATTTCCTCTGTTCCCTCAGCTGCAATCTCAGGATCAGCATCTTCACGGGCAAGGTTGTTCTGCTGTTGGGCTTGCCTTTGTTGTCGCCACGCTTTCCACCTGTTCCAGTTCCTGAAACAATCATAGTCAAATGAAATACCATCTAAAGCTAAATTGGTAGGACAATCCTTGCAAATTGAGCCGATTTCAATGCATTTCAAACAATCCAGTTTATTTTCTTAGGGTTTAATTCTTCATGTTGTTTAGAAATAAGGGCACTTTATCATTGACCTCCTTATTGTTTCTGTTCACGTTGGTATGGTGAGCTTTCAGAGCCACCCCCTCCCCTATTCCCAAAACAATAAAATAAAATTGACAAAGAGAAAAAAGAAATCATTGTTATCATGTATGCTAAGCTTATAGTGCCACTCAATATAACCAAGCTGCATGATAGAGAGAGCAAAAACATTAGAAGAATAGAACGCGATGGGATCAGGTTTATTAAGCATGAAATTCTCAAGCTCGATTGCTACTAATGTGATCCTAGCAAGAGCCAAAGACTCAACAGGAAACAACTTTGAACCAAAAGAAGCTCTGGATTAAACATTCAAATCCATTAAAATGTACACAACTCTAAGTAACAAAAGACGGTGCGACAATTGTAGTACCTTACGGCAGCATAGCCAAGGATACCAATTGAGAATGCACCAAATACAATGCCACTCCAAAACAATATCTTTGTCCTCAATGCAATATCTACCACCATTTGATCCTTAGTCATGTCAGACCTGTAAAGCACAAACAACATTAGATTTTCCTCTAGAAGCAGCATTACAATACAAACAGAATATAAATTGGCTTAAAGAATTTAGGCAGGATATAATGAGTAAAGAAAGAAAGAGTCGACGACAAGGGATACCAAAATTTAAACACCAAACATTATCTCAGGACACAACAAAGTGAATTCAGGGTAACTACCTAGCTTTAATGGTCATACATTCATTTCTAACAGCAAGCCATATTCCACCACTGATCCATCGACAACAGAACAAAATACCAGTTGGGACTTGGGAGGCATGCCACAATTAGAAGATCAGTAAATGCAAGAACTAATAAAAAAAGCAACCCTATTTGTAAATGCATACATGAGGCAGGTAGTACTGGTACCCCCATGAAGGTAAATATGCTCACAAAGAATGTGGTACGATCTTTTTTAAAAACCTGATAACAGAAGAGGGAGTTCATTCTGTAGAATAAAATGAACCTACGAGAATTTAAATTTTGGACACATATGGATGAGGTATATAAGAAGACAAGAGAAAAGCTCATAGTGACCGTACCTCGGCCCCTATTTACATATTTTAATCTAGAGTGTGACGTCTGCGTGTTGAAAACTAGAGACTTGGGTATTGGATATGTGTCCGAAATCTACGCCAAGACATTCACCCTAGGTATATTAAGTAATTCATATTTAACACAAAACCCCAACTTTATGCATTAAATGCTCCCTGACAACTTGCAAACCCCATTTTCCAAATAAATATGTAAGAAGTATGTTATCATGCAAAAGAATATTTTCACATACCCCCGTGTCCATGGGCATAAGACTTGGTTGTATTGCCTACTCAGACATACAATGGTACCCAATTCTGGATAAATATAACATAGCTTGGCCCAGATGGCATATCTCTAGCCCACTATTATGAGTATAATATGCACCAATGCATTACTGGATTACTTGACCTCTGGCCAACTTTGCAAACAAACCCTCAAAATGCATTTTACTTTGGAAGAAGCACCATATTCTAGACCTTTCCAAGTTGACCAATTACAGCCATCCAGCTGAGTTGACCATGAAAATATCCCCAATAACTAAACATATTTCTCATGTGACAAAGTGCACAATGCAAGTATCTAATCTACCAAAATACTTTTCCAAACAAACTTGCTTACAGAAAATAAGGAAGGTCGTTGCATGATTTGATCTCAGCAACTCCATCTCTTAAAGAACAAATGCCGACTGCACTGATATCCTTTCCAAGCGGAAGAATTTTCTCCTCATCAAGCAGTCCAACCTTCAGAAACAAAACATATTACCACACCAATCATATGCACAATAATAAGAAAAAAAAAAAAAAAAAAAAAAAAGCCCAAAGCCATGAACTTGTTAAGTTAAATCAATCCTTAAAACCCAATCCTCGTTTGTAATCTTAAACTCACAGGGTAATCATGCCCAAAGAGCGCCTGAAGGAAAGTATAGGGAGACGGGGTAATAGGCTGCAACTGGTGAAAAACTGTTACAAGGGGTAACGGATGTCTTGATCCATCCATGTTGACAATCAGATAGTCATTCTGTGGCCATTTTCCACTTTCAACAAGAATGAAAGGAACCTGAAAATAGAATTCGCCACAATAAAATTCTAAAAGAACAGACACAACTGGATTCAGAGTGAAAAATGCACTAATAGAACAGACCATCTAAAAGGACAGACACAACTGGATTCAGAGTGAAAACTGCACTAATAGTATATTATCTGCCGCAATATAATGGCTGAGGTAAAGAGAAACGTATTCAGTAATTATTTGACTGTGGATCCAAAAAATCAGGAAACCAGAGACTTCCAGACAAAAATCAAGCAAATAATGTAATAAATGCATGACTACTCAAAAGGCAAGAATTAACATCGTCTAAAAAATAGTATTTAAACAATCATAGATTGGTAAGAAGAATCAGCCTGTGCATCCACGGTATCCAATTCTGCATGCCATAATGACTGTAAGTACCTTTTACAGCTAATTCATCAAAAAACGAGAACTGTTATAATCAGAGCATACCATTCTTAATGAGGTTGATTCTTTCTGCTTCCAGGATCTCGTAAACACAGAGCGTAGATCAGAAGTCCATCCAAAAAAGCCCCTCCATTCGTTGTATATACACTTAAAATAAGTATCAGCCACAGAATCAAAATCAGTTTTTGTCGACAGTCTTAGAAAAACAAACAAAAGTAGGTGGAAACTTTTGAACTCGAATTTTACAAAAAAGGTAAAGCCGAAGATAAAAATTGAAGTTGACTTAGTGCCCTCCTAGACCCTATTATGGGGACTAAACTTCTATCAATCTGGTTGCCAAGTGAACAAGTTACCTACGCAATTAACACTCTTCTGCACTTTGACCCCTTTAAGAAATGATGTATATGGCCATGTTTGATCTAAACCCACAGTGATACAAATGAAACAAGCAAGTGAACTTAATCTGTAATCCACTTGTTCTTGGAATGGATGAGGAAAAGAAAGTGGAAAATGCTTTTCTTCAAATACCACTGTAATTTGCAGGAGCGAAACTAAACATTGAGTATTTTTCAGTACTTCCCAAAGTTTACGAAGGGCCTTCATGTTTCCACTTTGTTACTTTCCTTTCCCTTCCTCGAATACAGATTTGGGTCAACAGAATAGAAAGCATGGCGGCAGTCTATCATATCAACTGAAGTCCGGAAATATTTATACAGCTTGTATATTTAAAGGAAACACACCAGTTGGTGTGAATGAAAAAATGAAGCTGGCTCCCAATTTTGATTTCCAAAAGTGTACAATAAAAGATCCCAAATCCAACATATGCTTTGGCTAGCCTAATATATTGTAAGGCCAAACAAGGCAATAATCCCCATTACATAACACTGGACATTTATTCTGTGAAGAATCCTAAGCCGTTAGGTTCCCTTTGCAATCACAGATAGGAACTTCAACAACGGGAACACATCCAAATCCATTCCCGATCATTGTGTCTTACAAGAAATGTCTGCCACTCCTGGTAAGTCTATCTTATTTCTCCACTAATTTTCGTTCTTTGTTCTCTGCTATCTACAAATACATACACGTTATGTTCCACAAACTTCATCTTTCGCTCTACATGAGTTTTATTAAGTACACTGTACACGTACATATGAGTTTTATTCTTCTATACGCAAACCTTGATTCAACTTTTAATTCCTTTTCGAGTAATGGGCTTTCTTTTATGGATATAGGGTACAAACTTAACGAGGTTTTCCTCTTCTCCTGCCTATTTTTCCCTCAATCTCTTTCACTACTTCCGTCCTATAATAAATTCATACCGCAAACTCTGCCCATCGTGTACGCACAATCTTTCGTATATAGCACATTGAAACACATGTGCATCACAAGTTTGGTAATTCAATTCCGCCTCTAACAAAAGGGTCTTGTTAATGGCAAAACTGTTTTTGTTTGATTCAAAACTGTAGTGCATAAAACATTTGTATTCTTTTCTTCGACCGGATACGGGAAAAAACTAACTCCAGAAACTCTCTTGTTTTCAAATGTCAGATATAGAATCATACACTATTAGTTCACCAAAAGAACTATATCAGCTACTAATGGACCCGACAATTATACCCAAATACTGCTACGTATGCAATAAAACCTTACTCACATAATCTTAGTCACATAATCCTTCAATAGACCCTCCGCTTAGTTACATAATCCTTCAATAGGACCCTCCGCTTAGTTACATAATCCTTCAATAGGACCCTCCGCTCACACTCTCACCTACACTCGCACTCTTAGTCCTTGCTCTCGCGAATTGTAGTAGTTTGGAATGTTTTTGAAAGATGCTTTCACAATCACCCTCACACACTCGCATTACGCGACCTATCCAATAATCCTTCAGTAGGACCTCCACTCCACTCCGCTCTCAATCGTCACCCTTTCTAGTTTGGGACGTTTACGGAAGGCGCTTGCACGGTCGGGCATTACGTGACTCAGAATAAAACAATAATTCGCAGGATTTCGCAAACGAAAGACAAGTTATACCGTCTGAGTCCTCCGTATGATCACGCCTCTATCGCCGGACTCGTGCGAGATGAGCACGTTCGGCCTGAGGTGCTTCCAGTTCCCGTCGACAGCCGATTTCGCCTCCACGAAACCGCGAACGATCACGAGCTTCCCTTCCTCGCTCGAAGAATCGGAGCCATCGGATGGAGAGAGGACGGACCGGAGGTCGGAGACGCGGACGGATGGGGAGTCCTTGACTTTCCTGAGGGCGGAGGAAGCGTCGGTGAACTTGATGATGCTTCGGACCGCCACGTAGGCTAGGGCTAGGCCGAGGAAGACGCCGTCGGCAGCTAGGGCTCCTTGGGCGAGGATTGCGGCCGCAGTTTGTTCGTGGATTGACATCGCGAATGGGTTTTAGGGTCGGTTAAAGCGGTGATCGCGGCGGCAGCGGTTGGGGGCTGCAAGTTTTGGGGGATGCGAGTTTCAGCACAGGCTGAAATAGCTTGGGGTAGAAGATGAGAGATTTTTGGTATGTTTTTTGGAAAATAATTTTTTTAACACAAATACTTACTGTTAATATACTCCAAAAAGTGTTTCAAAATGGTAATTTTTTGTATGTTTAATTTTTGAAAAATGATTTTAATACTCCACCTTTTGATAAATAGCACAATTTTTTAAAGCACACTAAAAGATAAATTTTATAGTGCATTTACCGAAAAACATTCAGTGCCGAGCAGGTACCACGTGGTGCCCACTCGCACATCCTAGTCGTCCATTCCGTATTTTAACGGTTCAGATTTGGAAAAAAAAAAAAGGAGAGAAAGTGTTGGAGTGAGAGGCGAAAGAGAGGGTTTCAATCCGAGTCGTCCAAGATTGTATCGGACGGCTCGGATGCACCGAGCGGGTACCACGTAGGATGTACCCGCTCGGCACTGAAAAATCTCTCGCATTTACCAGTAGGTGAAGTGCTAAAATCATTTCCTTTAATTTTTCTGGGTTATAGGAAGCACATATAAAACTGCTTTATAAAAGGGATATGAGATTCAAAGACAGAACCAGTATTTTGTTAAGTCTCATAATTTTTACATCTATTTTTTTATTAGGAATGGGAACCAGTATTTTTCAAGTTATCAATATGTGCGTCTCTGTTTTTTCGGATAAAGGAAACCAATAATTTTTAGGAAGATTCTAAAAGAACAATGTGGATTGTTAGATGAAAATAATCTTAGGCGTTCATTGAAAAGGTGGATGGCTATAAAAAAAAAGAATGTGTGCATTTGTGAGTGTGCATTTGTATAAACTATTATACAAGTATTCGCCCACTAATATTAATTGAGAGAATTTAAACCTACTTCTTCAGAAAACATATGAAAATCGATGCTCGAATTTTTGAAAACATAAGAAAATAGATAGGTACTTATAAGTCGATCTTTGCTAGCTGTCACTGAAATTTTTTCGTTATAGTGTTCCCATTGATGCATATTTCTAGTTACGCCACTGCTACGACTTCTATCGCAACATGAAAAAGACTCTGGTTAATTATTGATGTGTTTAGACTCTTCCTGAGTTCCTTCTTATTGCTATTTTTCGTGCTTTGAGTAGTGTTACTGGAAGCAAAAGAAGTCGTTAGGAGAAGATGGAGAGAACACTGAAGAAATCAAGGAAGGGAAAGAAGACAAAGGCTAGGGCTAGGGCCGCCACGTAGGCTAGGGCTAGCCCGAGGAAGACGTTGTCGGCAGCTAGGGCTCCTTGGGCGAGGATTACGGCTGCAGTTTGTTTGTGGATTGACATCGCGAATCGATTTTGGGGTCTGATCGTTGTTTTTGGTTGTTGTTCTTGTTCTTGTACGGTGAATTGAGCGAGTGGAGAGATTAGGGAAGGAGAGATTGGAGGGTTTTTAAAGCGGCGGCATAAGGCGGTGGTCGCGGCGGCGGTTGGGGGTTGCGAGTTTCAGCAGGGGCTGAACTGGCTGTGTTTATCGATTTGGTACGGGTTTTACTTGACTAAACTTGCAATGCATATGCTGAATTTTTTCTATTTTTCTAATGGGGATGATAAATGTTATAGCTTGGGGCAGAAGATGAGAGATTTTTGGTATGTTTAATTTTTGGAAAATGATTTTAGGGGTTTTCCAGTTTACCTTTTTTTTTTTAAAGTTTTTTTTTTCAATTTTCAAACTCAAATATAATGAAAATGAAAAATAATTTTTTGATTTTTTTTGCACCGTATAAAAAATCTCAATGAAATCTATCAAACAAGATCTATATTGGTAGAAAAATTATTTGCGTAAGCACATGATTTTTTAGCTTGAAATTACTTTCATTTTCAAAAACTTTTTGGAGAAACCGGAACACCCCTTACTGGTAAATATACTCCAAAAAGTGTTTCAAAATAGAGATTTTTGTATGTTTATTTTTAGAAAATGATTTTAACACTCTACCTTTTGATAAATATACTCCAAAAAGTGTTTCAAAATACAAATGACACATTTTTTAAAGCACACTAAAAGACAAATTTTAGAGTGCATTTATCAGTAGGTGAAGTGCTAAAATCATTTTGACACAGTGGAATTCACGAGAGATTAGCTAGCGTACTAGTACAAACGAGATAAACAACTTGTAGCAACAAGCAAACCTTACGCACATCATCCGACATGGAAGAAAGAGAGAAACTCTCCAATATTATTGATGAAAGTTCCATAAACTCTAGGTTACAAACCCATATATAGGCCGAAACTGTAGAGACTCGCAAAATTTATTTTAATTTTTGGAATTTGTTTATTGCGTAAAGAAATCGTATTATTAGAAAAGTTG
>JAOTQK010000023.1:25498615-25517705 GCA_025642025.1 Rhododendron ferrugineum
TTCATTAGTTATAGATTACCATAATTAGTCACTAATTTCCGAAATATTAGGCATGATTGATTCAAAGTCATGTAAAATGATTCAAAGGCATGTATATTTCCAATCCAATGGTTGAAAAATATGGTCCAATCCAACGGTGAAAAATATGTACCGCTCTTCCATATTATATAGATAGATAGATAATTCGTCAACTTTTTTAAAGTCACCGGTAATCTTGTCACTAATTATGGTTATCCAATCATCCTGACCTTTAAGATCAGTCTTATGACGAGTCTATCGAAGCCCAACAACACGCACATATTAGTCATTGAGAAAAGCGGTCTCCAATATATTTTTGGAGATGGAAGTTGACGCGGCCTGACTACTGGGACAAGTTGTTGGCTTCCAGTGATGTTGAATTTTTGAAAGGAAAGGAAAAAAAAATCAACATTGTTAATTTTAAAAAACCTTTTACTTTTGATTATAGCATTGTGGATACTCTGAGGACTCCATAATTTGGAGGCCTTACACCTTCGCCTTAATGGCCTAAGATTTGGCCCCCGCCTCTTATTCAATAATTTTTTTTTTGAACAGCAAAGAAAATTTATTGCTAGTATGTCATCGGGTGTATAAATGGTGCGTACCCAACCTATCATGTATTGGTTGACGAATTCTATAAACAAAATGATTTGAATCGATCTTCACATTTTTGCACAATAAATATATTATTCCTATTTTGAAGCAACCCTCTAGTCTCGCAAACTGGTCGTTTATGATGATGAAAAGTTGAAAACTGAGAAGCAAATCCATCCCCGGAGCCCAAGGGTGAGTCCAGTTAATTGGTAGATTTGCTCTCCACACAAATTATCAATGTTTGATTTTGCGGATCAAAAAAAAAATGTTTGATTTTTGAAGTCAGATCGCAAGAAAGTAATTTCTTGTGAATTTTCTAGTTCCGGCATGAATGACCTAACTTTGACTAGACCGGAAAAATGATTAGTTGAGGTACGTGTAAGATGATCCAGATACCCTGACGGTCGGAAAAAAAAAAAAATTCATTCCCGAAAACCCTCTACTAGAGGCCATAGTGTCAACTTTCCTTACCAACCTTCTAAGCTTGATTGTGAAGATCTTGAATCATTGGTCCCTTGACAACTTGATGCATCCTTTTCACCACAGGAAAAAAAAAAAAATTGAAAAATTACAAATTAAACAGGGGATCGAGTAGTCAGAGTCTTCGGTTTTGTTTCCCATGTAGACACGTTAGATTGTTCCCGCGACCCCCGAATGCTTTTACTTTCGTTCATCCTTATCCTTTTTTATTTAATTATTTTTATGACGTATGCATGCATGATGCAATTAAAGTAAATTCACTCAAAAAGGAGAAAATTATTAAGGCAAAAATCGAATGCATTTAGGGTGTGTTTGGAACTTGAAGAACGAAAGAAAAAGACAGAGAAATTAATTAAGAGGAAAATGGATGGAAAAAATAGTTACTTTCCTTTGTTCATTTTTCAAAGAAAAATTAGAGTAAGATCAATCTCTTCAAATGATCATGTTCGTTTTGGGATTTTGATTTTTGAGATTTTGGGTAATGAGTGGAGAGAGATATATAGAGAAATGAGAGTAATACTCACTGTGTTCAGAAGGCTTTTTGAGTTTTCTTTCATAAAGTTGTTCTTGAATGTAAAAAAAATGTGGGGCCAAAAAGTGATTCCAAGGCCGGCAAACTACCCCTTTGACTGTAAAATGTGACTATTCAACGACGTGGTGTACAGTAAATCGCCCCCAATAATTCTAGGGACACATCCAAAGTCACACCCAAATACACACCCACCCTCCTTTGTCCTTCCCCCAGCCTTCTGGAACGGGACAGACTGTCCAACCCGTCCCTTTTTCTTTTATATTTTACTGTCATAAGTCTTAGTTAGGGGTCTCACTTATTTTTCAAATAACTCATCCAATCACATATTTTTACATTTTAACTCAAAAATTTACATCCAAAATTATGAACCAAACACAGTGACTGTAATTGAAAAAAAAAATTATTGGAGACTGTGCGCAAAGAGAATCCAAAATCCCAAAATGAACAAACAGAAGTGAATTTTTTCCACATTATTTTCTTTACTTTTTCACGTATTTTCTTTCTTAATTTCCTCATTCTCTGAAAATTCGAACAAGAGAACTGAACGAATTCAAATCCAATGTATTTCATAGTAGATCATTGCATTATTCATTTACCCGGTTAGGATTCTTACCATCATTTTCTTTTCCCGTTCGAATACTACACACGTTATTTTCTCTTGCTATATATTTGTTGGTTTTCAGTAATGATAATACCTGAAATTGCTGAAAACTACATATGATTTTTTTTTTTTTGGAACAATTTCCTTTTGTAAACAAAAAACACCTCCTCCAGACAACTAAAAGTCTAAACTAAACACAAGACTGCCTAGGTACAAAGTACTACTACAATATATCAAGAAAACAGCCAAAGAGAAAACAAGCAAGAGAAGAAAAAAGGCTTCTTAGGCTTGTCGGTCACTTCTTTTCATTCGACACATTAGATACTGAGGATCAATAATGGGGACTCATGAGCCAGAGTTACTACTAAAGTCACAACCAAACAAACAGAGAAGAGACTTTTATTTCATCAGAATTGGATTTGAGGGAAAGCTCTGTTTGCTTCAAAGTCAGGGCAACAATATTTGGAATCCTCCTGGAAAGAGAATAAGGTTGACGCCGTTATTTCTTTCCCGACGGGGGGTGCATTCACTTTTGGGAATATGGAATGTATGATTTTTATTCTTGGTAGTATATCATATATATATATACTTCGTCAACTTTTTTAAATTCACCGGTAATTAATCTTGTCACTAATTATGGTTATCCAATCATCCTGACCTTTAAAGTCGGTCTTACGGCGAGTCTATCAAAGCCCAACGACACGCGCATATTAGTCATTGAGAGAAGCGGTCTCCGATATATTTTTGGTGATGGAAGTTAACTACTACTGGGACAAGTTGTTGGCTTCCACTGACGTTGAATTTGTGAAAGGAAAGGGGGAAAAAAAAATACCTTCACAAAGTCCTACTTAAATAATTGATGCATACACACCTAGAACTTGCCCGATGATGATGATGATTATTATTATTTTGCCAGTTTGGACATAGCCTTGTAAGTTAGAGCCAAAGAAAAACTAGTTTTATTTGACCCACATAATTGTGATGATGACCCCATACGTACGGTGTAAACCAGCCATATATTTGTGCGTGTGACTCATTGGGCTAAAACGTACTAGGAAAAATATGAAGTATAAAAAATAGATCGACCACCCACTATAATAAAGCAAGTCTTCGGATTCTGAGTCACCTTTTTGGCCACTGGCCAGGTTCAAGTGTACTTTGGCAAACGGAAGAATGTTACTGCCATTTTATGAGGACTAAAACAAATACTCCACATAACAACCTAGGGTAAATAAACTTGCCATCCAGGGGAAGTTTTGGTTTCATGAAAGCGAAAGCAAGGGATATACCTCGCGACTGAAAGGGCTCTCCCCGTATATATTCCGAGTAATGCCGGGTACTTCGAAAACTTATCCAAAAAGTGCCCCAAAAAGAACAGTCAGTGGTTGAGATTCACTTATGATGTGTGAGACCCAAGTATTAAAGTGAATCTCAACCACTGGTTGTTCTTTTCGGGGCACTTTCAGATAAGTTTTCGAGGTACCTGGCATTATATGGTTATATTCCATCAAGTGTCCCCATAGTAATTGTGTTGGGTTTTTCCCCATATTAAATGTTACTTGAAAAAAGAAAAGAAAAAAGCCCATAGTAGTTTGTTTAGTGTTGGCTGAGATAATTAAGTGATCAAAGGGAATTAAAGTGGGCAAGACAGTTGTGCTGTGTTCCAAGGGGGAGCATTTGTGGTTAGCTCGAGTGTTTAGTGCTAATTGCCTATTTGAATGGGTTTGTGAGAAGAACGTGTGCGTGGGAGGGCAGCTCCTTCGACAGTTGCCGGGAACACCGTGAGAGGAGAGTAGATGTGAGGAAAAAAATAGAGTTGTGAGAGTGAGCAAAAAACATTGTACAGAGCCATGGCGTTAGGAGCTCAATGGTGATTTTTCATTTTCCGTTGTAATATCCTATTTTTTCATATATAGTGGAATTTCTCTCGTCCGTAAAGTAGGCATTGAGGCCGAACCACGTATATTGTGTGCCTTCTTTGTGCTTGTTATTTGTATTGCACTTCCGTTGTGGGTGGGATTGGGTACGGTATAATCCCAACAAATTGTATACGACGATACATACATAGTTTTTCCAAACAAGATTAGGAGAAATTGATCTTACCATAAGAAAAACAAAAAACCATCAGTCCTCAATTTAATAGTACTACAATTAAATAATAATCCCAACCACCAGAAGAGTTTTGGCTCCGTTTGTTTCGATGTAAAATGTTTTACAATGTAAAATATTTTTTCAAAAAATAAATTTCAAACTTTTATTTTCCGGTATTTGATTGGAACATGAAAAAACAATGGAGTAAACAAACTTCAAACTTTTATTTTTCGGGTATTGGATGGGAGTCTCCGTGGAGAGAGAGAGAGAGTGTGAGTGAGTCCTAGCCAACCTTCTGCAAATGTTTTCACGTGGCCACGTGAGAGCACTGGGGTACAATCATTCCAACAAAGATGAACGTGTAAAACATCTTACGGGATTTTCCGTTTAACCTAAAAAAAAAACTTACGAAATTTTCCGCGGTAACTCATTTTACGTCGGAAGTGGTAAAAGATTTTCCCAAAAAATTCATTTTCCGGACTTTTCAACAACCAAACATCATAAATCATGTAAAAGATTTTTAGCAAAAATATTTTACGTCCAAACAAACAAACGGAGCCTTAGTGTTAACCTATTCAAAGTCAAGCCACGGCCTTGCGTCATTTTATTCTGTAACCCATATAGAAACCTGACTTGATTAAACTCTATATATGATGGTACTTTATAGATACTATGTACCAAAACAAAAATTCTATCATCCTTCTAGAGCTACAAGATTTCCACCCACCAAATCCCAAGAGCATATGCAGGTAAGAAAAAATGAGGTTTTCTGTTTGATTCTTTCCCCCAAGTCTTCTAAAGTACCAGAGGCATAATTATATACCACCATAGGTACCACATAATCTCCTCCCTTTCCTTTCTCATTATCCAAACACCCAAAACTCCACTTGTGCTTCTCACCAACTTAAGCAACAGGTGGTCTTTTAGACCTACACATCATGGATTTCAAGATTACATTGAGAACCTTCGTACCCAGTTGCTTCAAGGCTAAGAAAACACCCCCCGACTCGAAAAGCTGCGTTTCTAAGCGACATTCATCAAAGCGGCTGTCGCTTTTGGATTTGAGCAACCCGGGTTCGCCGCTTTCCGCCAGTGACTTCTCCAATTCTGTGATTGGAACAAACCTTCATGTGTTCACTCTCCAAGAGCTGAAACTGATCACCCAGAACTTCTCATCGAGCAACTACCTGGGTGAAGGTGGGTTTGGCCCGGTTCATAAAGGGTTCATCCATGACAAGATTAGACCTGGCTTGGAGGCTCAGCCCGTTGCTGTCAAGTTACTAGATTTGGATGGCACTCAAGGCCACATGGAATGGCTGGTATGCATCACAACCCTGTTTTCCTTGCATTTTCCCTTGTTTTTTTCCTAGAAAATTGTCTGAATGTCACGATTTCTAGGCTGAAGTCATCTTCCTCGGGCAATTGAGGCATCCCCATCTGGTGAAGTTAATCGGATACTGTTGCCAGGATGAGCATAGGCTTCTTGTTTACGAATACATGACGCGAGGCAACCTAGAAAACCAACTGTTCAGAAGTACTTCCTGCCCTTATCTCGTTTACAAACCTGCATATACTAATACTAGAAAAAGCCTGTAATTATTGTTTTGATATTCATTTTTACATATGCAGGGTTTTCTATTTCGTTGCCGTGGTTAACCAGGATTAAAATCGCGGTTGGAGCTGCAAAAGGCCTTGCTTTCCTCCACTGTGAAGAGATACCAGTGATATATAGGGATTTTAAAGCTTCCAACATCTTACTAGACTCTGTAATTCCCTCTGCCTACAGCTTCATTGAAATCCTTATGTGTTACAACCTATTCAAAATGGAAATCATTATTCAACCAAGAGAGGAACTTATGGTCTGTTTTTTTTTTTCCCCCTCTCTGAACTTATGATATGTTGGCTACGATCCTTTTTTTCAGGATTTCAATGCAAAGCTCTCTGATTTTGGTCTAGCAAAGGATGGCCCTGAAGGAGACGAGACGCATGTTACCACAAGAGTCATGGGCACAGAAGGCTACGCTGCTCCTGAGTACATCATGACTGGCGAGTTACTCTACTTTAATCTTTGTACTAGCATATATCGAATAGCCGTGAAATATGTGATCCCTAAAGGGTTTTCCCACATTTTAACCTAAAAATTCAGGTCATTTGACAACATTGAGCGACGTATACAGCTTTGGCGTAGTTTTGTTGGAATTATTAACGGGGAGACAAGTTGTAGACAAGAGCCGTCCCAGTAGAGAGCAGAGTCTGGTAGAATGGGCACGACCCCTTTTGAAGGATCCTCGGAAGCTTGACCGGCTAATTGACCCAAGGTTGGAAGGGCAGTACTCAAGGGAAGGGGCTAAGAAGGCTGCAGCCTTGGCATATCAATGCTTGAGCCACCAACCGAAGTTCAGACCCACAATGAGTAATGTGGTCCAGACCTTGGAACCTCTCTTGGACATGGATGATATCCCAGTTGGGCCGTTTGTGTACATTGTTCCTACTGAAGGTGAAAAGGAAAAAGGAAAGGAGGCAGAAAAGAATGAGAAAGGCGAAGAAACAAAGAGAGAAAAGAAATCGAATAGCCACCCCAAGCGGCCAAAAGGTCATAGGCACAGGCATCGACTAAGCTCATCGCGAGCCGTCTACTCCGACACTGCTCTGTATAGAACTCTTAAGAATGATTTAGATTCTCCAATGAATTGGGGGAAAGGAGGTATCAACTGGAAGAACTAATTGATTCAAAATTTACACTGTACATCGAAATTTTTTCATCAAATACGTTACGCTTTGGGAAGTGAGGCCTCTTCCATCAGAATACAGGCTTGAAACTCTCAAGAAGAATGTGATTTTTCCCAGTTTTAGTTTTTTACTGTGCTGCTGTATATGCTTCTTTTTCACGTAAGAAGACTTCTGGTCTCAGTTGACTCTAAACATCCATAAGCACATTTATAAGTATATTGGTGACTCATAAACCTGCATACAAAAAACAGAAACTGGCAATGAATGATGTGAGCATCCGCGTCATGGTTGAATAAACAACATAAGAATAAGAGATGTGAAAGGATAGAGATAGCAACTACTTAACAAAATGAGGCTGACTTTGGAAAAGTATATATTTACTGGGTAACTGCTTTATCTTCTCATGCAATTTTAACTTCTATAGCAAGTTAATTAACAAGTTTGGATTAAACAAATACTAATTACCTGTAGATTGCATTTGTTTATTCAAGCTTTCAGCTGAGAAGTAGGAAAAAGGTAAGCTGTCCATATTCTAAGTGACATAGGAACATATGACGATGTGAAAAACAAGACCTGAGACATCTAAGAGAAAGGAGAAAAACAAAGAAGGGAGAAAACACACGCACACAAATCCTATTTGTGGCTTCCATTTTCCTGGAGGACCAAAGTGCCACTCTTGAGAGTTTTTTTTTTTTGATAACTCAGGTATCCGGATCAGCTTACGCGCGCTTTAACTAATCCTGGGGGACCAATCCCATCATCCACTTGCGGGGGGTCCCGATTAAAGCCAAAACAAAGCTTGATAAGGACTGGCCCCCAAAGGAATCGATAGCAAGTGAGAGATTTCGAACCTGAAAACTTGGGAGGGAGCAAACCTATAAGTCCTGAACGGGCCGGACCTTGACCACTAACCCAACACCTTGGGTTTCACTCTAGAGAGCCTTGAGACAATAAAAGAAAATCATACCATTAACTATATAAATTACTATTTGAAAGCCTGAAAACTAGGATTAACAGAAACCTCGACGATTAGAATATTCATCACCTTACGAGTCAGCTTATCCACAAGGAGAATACATGGCAACTTTATTAATGCAGTAACAAAATTACTTTAAAAAAAATTTAAATGCAGTAACAAAATATGCTGAATTTAGATCAGATGGAATCATGGAAGAACTAATAGTACCGGTCATTCACGGAATCACGAGTAAGTGAAACACAAGATAAGTAAGAGCAAAAACAAAAATTCCCACAAGATTTTGCATTACAAGTTTATGTAGATCAACTAAGAGGTTGTATTTTGTATGTGCTAACACTGCTAAGATTAAATTCAGGAACACAAAGAGTTAGGCGTCAGCTTGAGAATTACAGTTACAGAAGAGTAAATGTTGTGCAACCAGGACATGGATCATTGTAGCAAAACATATTGGGAGTCTGGGAGTAATAGCAGAACGCCTGGAAGGTTAATCAAACGGAAGCTGGAAGGTTAATCAAGTGGAAGGGAAGTACCCCTTGGTTACAATAGTGGCTCTCTATTATCACTATCTAATTCTGGTACGTAACAAGCATCATTTGCATTGCAGCCTTGTGAGTCGTGAATATCTAATGCTTTGAGGAGGTAATCTTCAACTAAAGTCTAAAGTCCATGTCTTTGCGCAAATTTCTCTCGTCTTTCCTTCTAGCTTTACTCAAGCGAGTTAGCTTATGAGAGCTCAGGATATTCAGCCATATTCTACCCGTATATATATATGTATGCATATCATAACGTGATTTTAAGGGTAGCCTTTAGAAATCAGCAAAAAAAAAGACCGGGAAGGGCTTCATCCGAATAGTTTTTGTTTATTTTTTTATTGAACGGTTCAAATAAAAACTGCTTAAATCAAGCCCTTCCCGATCATTTTTTTTGCCGATTTCGCGCGGGTACCCTTAAAATCACGTTCTGAACACATTGAATGGTTCGGATCATCAAAATTCAATCGGGAAAGGAGAGAAATGGGGTGGTCCGCACTTTGCTTGGATGCGGACATCCGCATTAGAAGTGCACTGTATATATATATATAAGTGTAGCAATCAATTGTATGCTACACTGCAAGGTAAACTCCCTTGTTTGTAACCTTGAAACGACTTGCTATGATTGATACGATAGCAACGCTACTGATTAGGCATAAAAAACCATAGATGTTCTTTTTTGATCATCAACGAGAATAAGTAAATGTTTTTACCTGTATAATGGAACTCAAGAATCAGATTACGTTAGCATAATATTGAACTTTGACACCGAGTACCAAGGACCAGACAGAAGAGACAGAGCACAAAACTCAGAGGTTCTGCATAAAAACGATCATAACCAAAAAAAAATAATAAAAATCAACGAATGCATACTTACAATTAAGAAACGGATTGGACTGCCTCACTTTTGCATATCCTGATTTCTGGCCCATAATCTTGACAATGGATGGACTTCATTCTCACTTGAGAATCAGGTTCTACAAACCTGTGGCATGACAACAGAGGTTAGACTGGGAGATCGCCAAAAAGTAATTAAGGGGCTGAGATTTGACAGACAGGTATCAAAAGACTTGGGTAGGAAACTCCCACTGTGCTCATTTCCGCTCATTTCTATAGCATCCATGGAATCACTTTCTTTTGCAGGGAATCAATCTATGATAATCACTTTATGTTCCTCATATTTCGTTTCATTTTGGCTCTTCTTTGTAGGTACAGTCCCCTGACTTGTGGAGCTGTTTAATTGGCACTGTGCTGCTTAATTAATAATGCATTCTTAATCGTCAAAAAGTTTCAGCTTGTGTCTAATTCAATTCAAATCACCACTGAAAGAACTAATTGCTATTTCAAGCATTAACTGTACATATTTTGTTTGGAAAAGCATCGAACTGTACTTTGGTGAAAAGAGAGTTCCATTGGCTGTTCAAATGCGTGTCTTGGACTGGTTTGATGCTATGAACATGGAATTGCCAATACCTTTCGGGGGTTCTAAACAAGAATGAAGCATAAATAATACCTGGAAAATCTTTCTGCCATGACTTCTACACGAATCTGGTTGATTCCATCTCACACGGGCGATGCTGTCCCTAAAAAGGAGCAGATGTTCTGAATCTCTAATGAGGGAATTGAATAAGGGACTCTTTAGAAGGCTACCTCAAATCATCTAGGGTGGATAAACGAGTCAAACGAATGAGCAATTAATCATTCAAGCTTGTGTTCAACCAAATCTGATGAAAAGTTCCATTGTGTATGCTGGTGTTCCTGACCAAGTGAAGGCCCTTCTCTTTGACATTTTGGAGATTTCTGAGGGTGTTCTACCTGTCAAGTATGTAGGTGTTCCCCTAATTACTACTACTGTACTAGACTCAGGGCTCAGGACTGTGATGTTTTGACTGAGAAGGTCCTAAAAAGAGTGCAATCATGGACCAGTAAACTGTTGTCTTATGGCAGGAGAGCTCAACTCATCAATACGCATTCAATTCTTTTGGAGTTCAGTGTTTGTGTTGCCTCAGAAAAAGTAAAATTGAAGCTGCTCTTCAATCCTTCTTCTGGTCTGGGACTGAAATGAGAACATCGGGGGCAAAGGCCAGCTGGTCTTCTATATGCAAACCTAGGAACGAAGGGGGTCTAGGGTTCAGAGTTCTGAAGGAATGGAATAAAGCTGCTATGGCCAAGCATTTGTGGGCTGTTTGTCAAAAGGCAGATAAACTTCGGGTGAAATGTGTTCACACACCTATGTGATTAAGGAACAATGCCTATGGGCTATGGATGTCCCCAGCAATGCTTCATGGACTCAATACCATGGATAAAGTATGTCACTGGTGATAGGCTCAATACCTTTTTATGGTGGGATAACTAGCACCCTCTTGGTCCTTTGCATCTGAGATTTAGTGACAGTTTCACTCACTTTTTGGGCAGCTCTTTGGTAGCCGAAGTCAGCTATTGCTAATGGGCGTTGGGAATGGCCTAGGCCAAGGAGTTTGGTCTTCCAGGATATCGCTGCCTTGCTACCTTCCTTCCCAAGCCTAACTGCACAGATTCTGTTGTTTGGACTCTGCATCCTAGTGGTGTCTACTCTACTTAATCCGCTTGGCAAGACTTGAGGGCTAAGGCCCCTCTGGTGTCTTGGAGTAAAGTGGTTTGGTTCACCCATCATGTACCTAGGTGGGCAATCATTGAGCGGATGGTAATACAGGGAAGAATCTACCAAGGATAGACTTCTTAGCTGCCTATCAACAACAAAAAAAGAGAGGATAGACTTCTTATCTGGGGTAGTGCTAGTGATGGCATTTGTGTGCTTTGTGGAATAAACAAAGAGAATCACAACCACCTATTCTTCAATTGCCTCTTATCTTCCAGTGTTTGGTCCCATTTTCTGCAGAAGAATGGTGTTAACAGACTTGTGCTCGGCCTTCAAAATGAGGTGGACTACACTATGCAGCATAGAAGGTCTTTGAGCTTTAAACACAGTACTAGTATTTTTAAGTCTCAGCCCTGCACAGATTGTCTTGAAAGTGCATGCATTCAGTTTAACGTGCGAACTTTACCTTCTCTTGGCAATAGCTAGGGTTCTGGTATAGTTGTCGTGCACAATGTGGTCTAATCATCGTCAGTATCCCTTAGGAGGCTCCATGACAACAAGCCAGCACTCGTATCGTGGCGTCGCTGGTCGAATCGGAGCACAGAGTTGGTGGCGGCAGCTGAATCGTTAAAGAAGGCCCTATCTCGGAAAATTGACTCGGTAATGGATCCGTTAATTTGGCGCTACTCACACATGCGCCCGGACCAATTCACATATGAAATCGGTCCCACGTAGGGCTGCACAAACATCGAGCCAGGCCGGGTTTGGGCCGGCACTCTCACTACCTAATAATTTTGTGTTAATATTTTATGAATTATTGATTTGTCTCAATAAAAAAATTAAAAAAATTTCTTTATTGAAAAAAATTCACTGTTGCGTCAACTTTCAATTAATTAATAATAGTTGTCTTGATAAGAAAAATCAAAAAATAAAAAATCCAAACTAAACTCAAACATTTTAAAAATAAAATAAAAATAAGTCAAAAAATTTATGACTTTGTTTGGTGAAAAAGCATTATTTATTTTTTTGGTACTACCATGTAGTATTCCAAGCCCCTTCTCAACCGCACATTGTGGTGCGGTCCAATTGAAAGTGTAAGAACCCCGACAATGCATGGTGGAGATGGAGTTTGGGCACATAGGTATAGATTTATTACTCCTGTTTGAGTTAAATTTTGAGAAAGATTTATTGAGTAATGAGTGGATAGGAATAAATAGAAAAATGAAGGTAGTAAAATTTTTTTTTTTGAAAGGCATGAAGGTAGCAATTTAATATTAGACTATTTAGATTTCGAGACCCAAAGCGAACGCAGTCATGTTTTGCGGACACGCAATGGCATCAAGACTTTTTTCAAAGTTTTTTTTGGGGTAATGCCGTGATATTATGATATTAGAGGGTAGAATTTGTAGATTTATGTACTCGTAAATATTGAACACGCTCCCATGCACGAGTGCGTCCGTTTCAGCCCTAATAATGACTAATAATCGATCAATCAATCACTGTAGCAAAATCGAACAAAGCTGCAGTTCCAGCAACGATCGGCGGCGATAAGAACCGGTACCGACTCCCTCCCTCCCTCTCTCTCTCTCTCTCTCTCTCTGTTGTCGGTATTTTATCGATTTAGATGGCTCAATAAAAATATACCTCCCCAATCACAAGAATACAATGGTTTTATATAAATAAATGTGCACTCGTAACTATGTTTATGTGAAGAGGCGTATGGAATGTAGAGTTGGAAAGGATATGCATAAACTATAAAGTCCCTCCCGAGAAAACTTAGATTATGTTGTCTTAAAATGTGAAGAGACTTATGTTTGTTGTTCTTGTGATGGTTTTGTCTTACCCTTAACCCGATTTAACTTTCTTCTTCTTTTTTTTTTTTTGGTACTTCGGAATATGATTTAACTTTCTTCGAAGGAATGGAACCAGTTAGTGATTTGGAACCAGGTCGTGATTTGGTTGCGTACACCTATAAATCTTTGGAGTCTTTCACTAAGGGATTCAGCCCAGAAAACTATGTTGGGGATACCCAATATGGAAAACTGTACCGGGGACAAATCCAGAAAGGTTTGGAGACACTGGGGGTTATTGTGAAAATTTGGGGCAATCAGTTCACTTCATTTGCAACAACTGCTGAACATCAACTCTCTAGATGGCAGGTATGTGGCTCAATGGACTTCTTTACTTGATTTTAGTTGGCTTTTATTTAGACTGGTTTTTGTTTCCTAATAACATGATTGATTCATGGGATAGAATGAAATCAAGCTAATGACAAAATCAGATGTGAGAAGTCATCCAAACGTGGCAAAGTTGATTGGATTCTGCAGTGAAAATGGAAGGCTTGGTGTTGTATATGAGTTACAACCAGTTGACTCTCTATGGAGTCTAATTCGTAAAGGTGATCTAATTACCTAATACCATTACTTAGTGGTTAATACAAATTATTGTCATGCCATTTGTTAGTTAGATCTTGATGAATTGAGACACATGATCAAAAGATTTTTTAGCTAAGATTTGAAGGGGGGGAAAACAAACAAAAGAACTGAATTTTTCTGTCGTGATAGATAATTGCATCGGCAGAAAATAATTTCAAAGGGCATATAGACATGGAGGATAAGCAAAAAGAGAGAACTCAGCCAGTCTTGTGTTATGATGGATGGTAACTACTAACTAGCCATTTTTTTACCAGATGATTTTAAATGGATTGCTCGGATCAAGGTAGCACTTGGGTTTGCATGCCTCCTTGAATTTTTGCATGACCAGGGACTCTGGGTTCACAACATTAGTTCTGCTCATTTAATAGTTGAACAGGTACGCCCAAATTACTGATTTGCTTCTCAACAACTATCTCCTTATTAGAATGTTGAGGAATTGTTTTCTATCCTGGATGTTACATGTCATTCAGAATTTCAATCCAAGATTAGTTGACTTCTGTATGATTGCTGGTGGAGTTTTTGGTGAAACTCACCATGATTATGAAGTTGGGAGTGCTGGACATGTTGACCCCCGTGGCTACAATGGAGGTATGTCTCAATTTGATCCTTTTTTTTAGATAAATCTCCATATGATTATTTGAAACTCAGGACACAACTAGACAATGGCTATGTATCACTTTATTCTTTTTGGTCTTGTGTTACGCTACAATACTCAGAAGTGGATTACGAAAAGTATACTTTGTCTAAATTTCGAAATGAAGTGGAAATTAAGAATATGATATCAGTGTGTACTATACTTTGTCCAAATTTCCAAGTCGTTGTCTGAGATCGGCTCTTTCATAGGTTGACCACGGTTGGTGGGAAAATGATATGGTTGAAATTCCTGCAACACAACTGTAGAACTACTTTCATGTTATGTGGTAGAATTGCTTTCTTGTTACAGATGAAGTGAATTCAAGAAATTGAGAAGTTAATACAATTTTTTGGAGTTGGTAAATGCTGTATGTTACGTTAACCAATTTCGCAGCCCTTACGTAATAGAGGAAATCAAGTCAATGTTCTTAGGGCTTTTATTGCTCATTTAATTTTGACCTCTTTGATGTTGATAGCCCATGAGGTATTGGATTGTGGCCAAAGCCCAAGTTGCTAGCTTATGCAAGATTGTTGTAATTGTAAATTTGATTCATTGAAAAATGATAAACACCCAAACAGATAGGTAAATGCAACATTACATGTTAGAGAGATCTGGGTATTTCGGTGTTCGCGCATCATCTATTTGGAAAAACCCCAAGTCCTCATTAAACTTATTATCGCAGCCCCCAGCCCCCAACACACAGCTTCATGATCATAATTGACCCTTGTATGCTAACAATTCACATATGTGCTTATAGACATCCATACACGCGTTCTTCCTCCACATCCATATTTTAATTGCTTTAGGTTATTCTCTCTAAGTTCAGGATAGATATAGAATTTGATACAAGGTTTTGAAATTTATTTAGTTGGTCTGCATTGTTGAAGAGAACTAGAGAAGGACAGTAGCGAAAAGACGAGGGAACTAATGTCAATTGAAATATGTTAATGGAATCAGTGGTGTACTTTACTCCAGAACCATAGCGAGATATGTGCTTCCCTATGGTTGTCATGGAGGTTAAATGACCCAAATCACGTAGTGTAAAGTCAAAGTTGCTGAATGATTTATTATGGCCCGATATTGTCCTAGTCACTATGAACACTTCTTCATTTGGTGTAAATGACTTCGAAAATTAGGAGACTTCTCTACTAAGACAAGTTGCTAAGAAGTTGATGGCCGATAATAAATTATGCAAGTGTAAGTTGGTGGAGGTTCATAATGTCGTTGCACATGATGCAACAACAAGAAGATAACACCTCCTATTATGGGTAAAGATAGAACATAGAAGTGGGCTATATGCCTTCCTGCTTTTCTGTAACCAAAAAAGGAGGGGATGGGACATGAGTGCCTTCCTGTTATTCTTTGGGTGTGTAACAGAGCCAGATAGGAGAGAGGAAAGCTCAAAACTCTTCAACTTGTCTCTTTAAAGTTTATACTCCTTTGAGAGCACTCATCATGTATTACAGCAAGCATATATATGGACCTCATAATAGCTTGTACATTACTATATAACCCAGCAAGTTTTTGTCCCCCTAGCTCACTTATAACTCTAGTGCTGGCTAAAAGAAATTTAAGTGTCAAAACTGATGCAGTAGGATCCAAGGGTCATTTGTGTCATTTTGCGTCCTTAGTGTTGTTAGGGTATTGAGTCTATAAATAGGTGTGTTGGTCTTTCATTTGTTAGATTTTTATTTATTTAGAATATTGAATATATTGATTGAGACATAGTTTTCTCTCCTACCCTTTGGGGTTTATCCCCTTGAGTGGGATTTTGCTCCTTTCTTTGAATCTTTGATTCCTTTTGGTTTGGTTTGCATCCAAAACCTCCCAACTTTTATCTTGATCATGATATTCTTGTAGTTTTACATCACCCTTCATATATTCTTTAGGAAGCTCCATTTTGTGGCTTCTAATAAGTAGGAGTTATGTCCCCTTTACATTCTAGATACCCGGTTGGTTCTGTTTTCCCCATAAACCTGTTACTGATTCTGGCTAAGTTGCTAACAGAGTTACTTTGTAATTGTTGTTGATTGAGATGAATTTCCTGCTATTCTGTAACGAAAAAAAGGAGGGGATGGGACATGGGTGCCTTCCTGTTATTCTTTGGGTGTGTAACAGAGGCAGATAGGAGAGAGGAAAGCTCAAAACTCTTCAAATTGTCTCTTTAAAGTTTACACACCTTTGAGAGCACTCATCCTGTATTACAACAAGCGTATATATATGGACCAAATAATAGCTTGTACATTACTATATAACCCAGCAAGTTTTTGTCCCCCGAGCACACTTATAACTCAAGTGCTGGCTAAAAGAAATTTAAGTGTCAAAACCTCCCAAGTTTTATCTTGATCACGATATTCTTGTAGTTTTACATCACCCTTCATATCTTCTTTAGGAAGCTCCATTTTGTGGCTTCTAATAAGTAGGAGTTATGTCCCCTTTACGTTCTATTCTTCAAAATTATTAGTCGACCACTAATACAGCAAAACTAGTATAGGAAGTTATCCTGTAAAGTTTTTCATTTAGCATTTGGCCTTTCAAGTGGAACTCGTGCTGGAATACAAATTATACAATATTCAGGCAGCTGACATTTAAAAACAATAAGATAAATGAACCTGGTCATAAATAGGTTGTAGTGAGATGGCACGAGTTCCATATTTAAAAATTTACGTATCTATAGATCAATTTAGATATTGTATTTACTAATCAAAAAAAAAATATATATATATATATATATATTGTATTCAAGGCGTTGAAGATATTTCTGTGAAATGTGTGAACAGGTTATTGGTCAGACAAAACAGATGTTTTTGCATTTGGAATTGTACTTCTCGGGGTTATCGCGAAAAAAGTATATGACATAAATGAGCGTACGTTTCTAGGATCATTTTGCTTGGTTTATGCCTGGGCCTGGGTAGCGTACGCGAAAAGAACCTCACATAAGTGGTGGCCACTTCACAAAAAAGAGAGAAAGTCTTACATTTTGGGGCTCTACAAAGAGCGCAAGTCTGTATCACTTGTGGATGAAGGCCTTAAGAGTGATCCATTCTTTGATGCTCATGATGGAGTTGAAATCACGAAGCTGGCGATGCGTTGTGTGGATCGGAGGCCAGAGCAGCGGCCAACCATGAAAGAAGTTGTTTGTTGTTTGCGAAAACTAAAGGTGGTTAATTCTATTGGTGACGTGCTAAGGAGAGAGGAGCATCCCTGACATTGTTGTTGGTGATGATGCTATCCTCCACCATGAGAATTCCAGTAACTATGCTACATCCATTCATAGATCAAAGCTGTGCAGGTACTACGAACTATGGATCACAGTAATTTTCTTTCCTGTTAATCTGTGTAACTGTGTTCTTAATATGGTGCTTCCGCTCATATTACTGCATATGTAAAAACTTATCCGTAACAAATATACAAGTAGATGGGTTAATATAGTTTTTTTTTTTTCCTTCGTAGCTTGCTTTTGTAAATTGTTTTTCTGACGGGATGATTTGGTCTCTTGCTATGCGGATAAAGTGCTATGGCTTCTACATGGTTGGATGAATGATTGGTAGTTCCTGTGATAATTTATGGTAATTGGTGCTGATAGCACTTTTTATTCTCATTCGCTTCACTTGCTATAGTATGCACTGCACGAATGTGCATGAATGCTCTGGCAAGCAAAATTTACAGGCAGTATCGAGAGCACTGTGTAATTGGTAGACATATAGCTGAATTATTAGTCTTTTGGTTTCATATTCCAATTAGGATATGCACAAATTCAGAATTTGACATCTTCCCAGTATTTCATGTCCCAGCTATTCAGGGTGCTTCTACAAAAACTGGAATTAGGAGTACAAATCTATGATCATAAGCCATGGTCTTCAAATAATTCAAATCACCAAGCGTGAACCACATAACCCTTGCCCAAATGAATACAAATATGGGCACGATAATGAGCACGTGATTCTGTGCATGGACGGAGTTGTAAAACTAGTTGGAAGGTAATGGTAATTCCTCAAAACATGCAGAGAGTATCTCTCGCAAGTTAAAGATATACCCAATGTCAATCAATTTCATAAATGAACTAGTGCATTACCTGTGCCTATAGGTACTTCCCAGTTCCCATCATAAATTGAATATTTGTGGACGAAGTCGAATCACTCCATGGTGACGATTGGCGGTGCCAGAATTAGAGGACAGTGTGAACGCAGGTTGTAGATAGAGAGAGTGAGGGAGAGATACGAAGGGGAACCGGAGATGTCGAAGTGTGCTCCCGCACACAGGGCACCTAAACTACGTCATTTTGGTACATTTGATTCATGTACCTCATAATCCCAAGCCTTTTCCCAATGGAAGGCTCCAGATTTTGGGAGTTTGTAGACCTTTTGGGCATTTTGTGGTGGGAAAAAAAATTGACCAATTCCCTATTCAAATTTGGACAGTGAAAGCCCTATTTTGGTTTGTCATCTCTAATGATACACCCATTTTTTCACCCAAATGTAGTGTTTTGGATTTCTCTCCTAAATTTGAGTCAAAACGACACCTTTTGTAAATATGAAGGAGTGAAAAATGGCGTTGTCACGACCCTAGCCCACCCCTAAAGGCTCTAGCCACAACAAAGCGCCAGTGATCCAATCACTAAGGCCATATCAAAGTATAACATCTAAATAGCAAATGACTAAAGGGACACAAATACATATAGCGGAAGCAAAACCTCATTTTATTTACATACGCCAAAACTAGAAGTTTTTACAAGGTTCTCTATATTGCAAACCACCCAGAGCAGTGCATATTTATATGTCAAAAGTGTTCACAAAGAGCAACTTCCTATTTACAAGTCCATATCTACATAGCATGTCCAAAAGAAGGGCTGCACGTCACCACTCTACTGCCCATTGCCTGAAAGGTG
>JAOTQK010000023.1:25580657-25592882 GCA_025642025.1 Rhododendron ferrugineum
TACGCAAATAATTTTTCTATCACTATGGATCTTGTTTGATAGATCTCATTGAGATCTTTAATACGGTGCAAAAAAATATTATTATTATTATTTTCATTTATGTTATATTTGAGTTTGAAAATGTGAAAAAAAACTTTTTGTTTAAAAAAAATAAGAAGGTGGAATAAGAAGTTGATGAAATAAGTATTTATTTTTTAAGAAGGTTTCCGAAACGGAGCCTTACACAATTATAAATAAAGCACTTAACAAATTGTCTCAAGTGAATGATTCTGACCTGTGATTGATGATATCCTGGGGGCCCAACTAAATTGCAATAATCACCTAACGAAATAATGCATTATAGAGCCCGAAGTAAATACTTGGGTAAAAGTAAAAAAAAATACTTTTTTTGATTCCTCTATGACGACGAATCAATAATCAACAAAAATTTAGAACAAAACTAACAAATGTAAAAAAAAATTAAATAAAGGCAAAACTCTCAAATTTAAGTTAAATTCAAGAAAACGAAGCCTCAAATTAATGCTCTGGAAAAATTATTTTAATGTTGATTCCAACTGATTTTGCGGTGGTAGTGCCACCTATCTTCCATGGAAAAATCTATTCAGTTCCCTGGGACGACACACGTGGCAGTGCCCCCAGTTCTTTCCACCACTCACTGTAATGAAGTCAAAGGCAAAGTGTACGGTCTCCACCACAACGTAGGATGGAAAACAGGCCTGGGGCACGGGGTACGGTGCGTGCGGGGCACTGGATAATCTCTGGTAACATGTATAGTAACCAAAAGTCAAGAATAGTTTGACAGTTGACACATTATTGTACTCGTTCATAAAAAAGGAACAGTGTGAAAAACATGTGGTGGACGGTATTCCCTCACATGTTTTTGTTTTGTCGGGTAATGCAGATGGGTCAAAAATCTTATGGATAAAGACAAATAAAGACGACTACATTTTATTAGAAAAAAAAAAAAGAGTTATTCCCACCGTCCATGAAGTTTGTTCGGTCTGTAAAACGAGGATTAAAAAATAATGTATTTTTTTTCAAATAAATTCAATTTTTTTCATAAACTAAAAAGAACTTACTGATATCTAATACTGGAGTACTAAATTATTGAATTTTTCTTGCAAAAATTGTACATTACTGATTTTAAGTTTTTATTTTTTGGACCAACCAAACTTTACGGAACAGATGGAGTATTAACAAAAATAGCAGTAATAGGTTTTTTTTGAGCAGCACGAAAAGAGTAGGTACAAGGTCTTTTTCCAAGTTCCAGTGGTGGACCGTTCGATCTCATAAAGCAAGTTGTAACTCTCCAGGTCCCCACACTTCAATCAACTCTCAAGATAACAGTTAGCCGAATGCCGAATATATACACGAAAAAGGGTGTTTAGATCAAGCATCCTAAACACATCGAATGCCGATGATTCCCGCGTAAGCCCCTTCGGTTTTTTTTTTAAAATTTTTTGGACGGCTCGGATCGGCCGTCCGGTGGCCGGAGACGGCCCGGCGCGGTCATCGATACGGTTTCCCTACGGAAACCGTCGGTGCAGATATCATTTTCGCTTTATTTATACTAGCCGAAACAATTGGCCTCCCCAAAAAATAATAATAATTGGCCTCCCACTAACATGCTTTACCTCTCGCTTAGCTTAACGACACCTTAAACCAAAAACATGCTTAACGTGTCCAATCATTATTCCAATTGCGTCAAACACACTGGGCCCTACTCGCTCACGTGTCAAAATCCCATTGGTTGGTCCTGATTAAATCTATTGACATCACGGTGTAAAGTACGTTCTCTCACTCCCTTCGTCTTCAACATAACCCAAGGGTCGGGGGCAATTTAATGGCACGCCGGTACTACTTCCTCTCTCATCACATTTCCCTTTCTCTCTCTCCTCCTCAAAACCTCACTTCACAACTCCCGATTAATCAGCCAAACCAACGAACACACTCAGCCAAACCAACAAACACACAACGCCAAGAACAATCAAGAACATAATAATCAGCCAAGCACGACACATATCGAATCAGGCTTCACAAGCTAGCGCAACAATCTCTTCTTCATATGGCGGACGAGTTCTCGAGATCAGTGGCACTCGGCCTAAACCTCTCGAAACGGATCTACTACGGTAAAGACCGGTCTCTATTGCCCCCGGAGCTGCCGAAGGCGATGGAGAGGTCGGAGAGCTTGCTGCCGACGGCTCCTATGGTGTACGCGGTGATATCAGAGCCGTCGGTGGTCGATAATCCGGATATCCCGAGCTACCAGCCGTACGTTCACGGCCGGTGCGATCCGCCGGCGTTGATTCCGTTGCATATGCACGGGATTGCGGTGGAGGTGGATTGTTACTTGGATACTGCTTTCGTTACGATTAGTGGGACATGGCGAGTTCATTGTGTTATGGCGGGGCAAAGCTGTGATTGTCGTATTGGGATACCGATGGGCGAGCAGGTAGTGATTACTATATCTTCTTTGACGTTGAATTAAAGCATCTCCGACGCGAGTTAAGGTCTAGTCCAGTCTGTCTTCCATTCAGTCCCGCTGGTGGTCGAGAGACGTGTCTGTCTCCCATTCAGTCCCGCGGAAATGCTGGGGACACGTCTCTCGGCCACTTCCCAGACACTCACCTCTCACAAGTAGTGGAGCCCGGTGTGGAACTTATTGCTTGTGAGAGAGGAGTGTCTGAAGAGTAGCCGAGAGACGTGTTTCTAGCATGTTTTGCATCACGGAAGTGTTTGGTGAGCGTTATATAAAGATCGGTTCCGATTACTATTCTGAGCCCATCTGAAAACCAAGCTCGATGTGTATGGATGGGAGGGACTCGGGAGACTGGACTGAACTGGACCTAAACCCCTCCAACGGGATACCATCCCTCTTTTCATTGGGCCACGTTCGGTTCTCTCTACGCACGGCCCCCCAAAACTTTTCTTTTTAATTATTATTCCTATTTCTCTTTTTATCTCTCTCCTTCCAAATCTCAAATTCAAACCAAATTGGTGTGGAAGCCACGCACGTGATGGCTGATACTTTGAGAGCTTTTTGCCACCATAAATTGATGTGGAAGCCACACTCTTGATAGTAGAGCTCACACCAATGTGTGAAAGAGAAAACCCTGGAGCACCATGTATAGCTGCTTCACGAGCAATTTTTTTTTTTTTTTGCCTGTTAATTTGGTCTTTTGTTTTATTTAACATTGTTTTCGTGACCAATTTTTTCTGCACCAATCGAAATAGTCAACTAGGTCTTGTAAAGAAAAAAATATTCATAATCTTCCCAAACGAATGCACGTTTCTTAAAGTTGGTTTAATAAGGGAAAGGAGGAGTAATGTATATTTTCGTAGCGAAAGTGCATGAAAAAGCATAGATAATAGATTTAATTTCTTATTTGTCATTTTTATTGATGTGCTCAAAATTACTTTCGCTTTTTAGCTATTCATATTATTCAACTTAATATAGTTATTTTTTTTAAGACAATTCAACTTAATATAGTTTTTTTTTTCCGCCAACTTAATATAGTTGATGATGTAGCGCGCTCTCTCTCTCTTCCTTTTTTTTTCCAATAACATGTAAGCTTTCTCTTATTCGCTGTAAAAATGGCCTCGTAGTGGCGTACGCAGGAGGTGCGGATGGATTGGTAAAACAATTACTCCTCGTCCCAAATTGGATGACAATTTTTGATAATTATGTTAATTTCAATTCCTTATATCTTTCAATATTAATCTCAAAAAATATGTAATATGAATCTTGTTTAATAGTTCTCGATTAATTCTATTGTACAAAGTTTTCAAACTCATGAAAAACATTATAGATTGAAAGATATAGGCAATGAAAAATGACACAAATTTCAAAAATTGAATAATGTTTTGCCTCTTTAAAATCGTAATAATTTTACCTTAACTGTACGAAATTGGTTTTTTTACTAACATCCTCCCAGTTTTAAGTAATTTTACATTTGAGCCCCTCTTGGTGAGATTCCTGCATGGCTGCATCGACTGTGAGCCTATTGGAGATTCTCTTTCCACTATTCTTTTGACCTAAATAATAACATCCGTTTCCATAGTTTTAGCGTTTTTCGGAAAACAATGATTTTTTTTTTTTATCAAGAAACTAAAACACTTAATTCCTTGCATAATTTTTGAATTTTTTCACACCATTTTAAAAATCTAGTTTAGTTCTAAAAAATGGTGGATAAAAGTTTTATCACGTATAATACGGAATAAACGGGCAGTAGTACTATACATGAGACCCCTAGTCATTCATTGAATCCGCCACTCCTTGAAATGAATCTAGGTTGGTTGAGGTATGAATTTGCCATTATTGGCACCAAAGATGACTCTAATGGGAAATGGAGAAATTTTTAGACTTCAACAATGATAAAATATATCGTTCAAAAAAACCAAAACAAAGATATACTATGCTCTGCCCAACCCTGTTACGCGTAAATGATTTTAATGGTGGCTGAGCCAAAAAAAAAAAAAAAAAAGATAGAAGATTTTAATGGTAGATTGTTCATGGCATGTTATATTACATTTTGCTACTCATATGCTTAGCGCTTTGTTGCTTTTGATAGTTTTAGTTCTCAAGAAATAAATGGTTTGGCTAACAGGGTTCAGTTCTAGGTGTCGAGGTGGATGATGGTACAAGATTATACCAGACTCAACTGATCACACAGCAAGATGCAAAAGATGTAGAAAAAGTGGCAAAGGCCAAAGACGGGTTTTTACTAAAACGACGAATATTAACGCTAAAAGTTCCCCAGGTTAGTACTAATCTCATCCAACTTGTGAACCAATGGTTTTTTTTCCCTCCATATTTGGGTTGGTTTAGTTTTTTCTAATTGAGCAATGTTTCTGTTTTGGTAATTCAAGGTTGAAGGGGGGGCAAATCTTTACATGAAAGTGAGTTGGTCTCAGAAGTTATTATACCAAGATGGTCAATTCTGCCTCACTCTGCCGTTTAGTTTTCCGGCTTATGTCAAACCTGTAGGCAAGAAGATCACTAAAAGAGAAAAGATAGTGTTGTCAGTGAATCCTGGCACTGGGAAAGAAGTTTTATTGAGGAGCAGTAGCCATCGTCTTAAGGTACGCCTGATCAATCGCTTCGGTCCAGTCAAAATACTCAAAACTATACCTCAAGTAACTGGTGTTGTTTTACTTGCCAGGAAGTAACGCGGCAGGTTGGGAAACTAGGTTTCTTATACGAAGCACAAGTTTCATCGTGGTCTAGCGCCGACTTCTTTTTTTCATATGATGTAAGACCTTGGACCTATTTTTTCATTTACTACAAAAAGTGATTTCTAGTCATCTATGCCTCCTTCAACATGGACTGAAGTGTTTTCCTTTACTGCATCTCAGGTCTCTTCAAGTGACATATTCGGTGGTTTATTGTTGCAATCTGCATCTCTGCATGACATTGATCAGAGAGAGATGTTTTCTCTTTACGTTTTCCCCGGCAATGGTCAGCATAGGAAGGTAAGTTTTGTCTCAATTATGAACTACTCTATGTGGGATTTTCTAATTCTCTAGTCTCACTTGCCCACGAGAAATGGGTTCTTGACACATCTGTTGTTGTATTATTTGGTTTAAGTTCTGTTTTGGTTGATGTAGTACTACTGAGGCTGCACAATTGCGAGTCATAAGATAGAGGAACTATTATCTGGAAGTCTGAAACCCGTCAACCTGTGCAAATGGTCTTTCTTCAAAACCTGTTCAACCCAAGCCAAAGTTAGAATTAGTTGAATTTGGTGAATCAGCTGCTTATGAACTTGTGCAAAATTGAGGGCATAAGTCCCTTCTCTGATACCTTCCTTCCTCTTATTCTCAGCTGCTAAGGCTTGTTCAAATTATTGGTCTGGCTGAAGATTTAAGTTTAACAAACTTGTGATTCTGCAATTAAAATTTATGCTAAAAGGATTAACATTAACAAAGCATGAAATTTTTGCCAGTTTCTTACGTTTTATGCAAGATAGCGTTGTGTTGATGGATTATTTGATAACTTTCAAGTCTCTCACTCTTGTCTATTTGTGAAATGTATTTATTGTATGTTTTCTGACTACTCTTCTGCGGCAAAACTTTGATTTTTCCATAGCCTGGTCCTCACCCGTTCTTATGACTGAAGGTTTTCAGAAAGGAAGTGGTATTTGTAGTAGACGTTAGTGGAAGCATGAGGGAGGGGCCTCTTGAGAATACAAAAGTAGCTCTGTTGGCAGTCCTCTCGAAGCTCAGCCTTCTAGATTATTTTAACATCATAGCTTTCAATGAGAGCACTCAGTTATTCTCATCATCATTGGAGCCGGCAACCAAGGAGGCAATCGAAAACGCCACTCAGTGGATTAGCAGAAGTTTTATTGCCGAGGGTGGCACTAACATCTTGCTTCCCCTAAATCAGGTACTTGATTCTATTCATGTGATATGCTTTTCTTCCCCTCTAAATGTCTGGTGCAGGCATATATGAATATGACTTATGGCTACAAACCTAATAACCTACTGCCACACTTACATGGCATGCATTTGGGTCGTCTTTGGTTCTAGTAATTATAAATGGGGTCTGTTTAGGTATCCTCTTGACAGAACTGTGCTTAAGACCATACAGAATGTGTCTCACTCTTGTCATGGATCATGAGTGATGTTCGTTAGCACTTGAATGGATTGGAATATAGGATTGACACTTCATTAACTACTCATTTTGTACCTGTTTTGTTTGCGGTCTCTCTCTATAAGTTTCCCTTATTGAGTAAAGGCTTTTAAATGTTCCAATGTCTATTTTTTGTCTCTGGATTGAAAGTATATTACTATGTTAGTCTCATGAACTGCTCTATGCTAGGCACTCGAAATGTTGGCCAAAACCAAAACTAGTGAATCTGTTCCTCTCATTTTCCTGATTACTGATGGCACTGTTGAAGATGAGAGACATATCTGTAATGAAGTGAAAAGTCGCCTCTCTGATGGAAGGTTGATTTGTCCCCGAATTTCCACTTTTGGCATAGGTGAGAATAGAGATGTTGCTTTAGTACTACTATTATCTCTAGAGCATTGTACTTTTTTTTTTTTTAAATCTCACAATGTAGGTAACTGGAAAGTATTTACGTGTGGGATGCCTTTCCAGGTTCATATTGCAATCACTACTTCCTACAAATGCTAGCACACATTGGAAGGGGCTATTACAGTGCTTCATATGATGTAGGTCAGTTATGGAATACCAAACCGAGCCTTATGTCCCAATCACTTGGGGTCGGCTGCTTTCAGTTATGGAATGACGCCAAGTAATCTATTTCACCTGCTTTCAGTACGATGGGTTAAGTAGTGCAGTACTATTGACGTAATTTTACCATTGCAGTGAAAAATACAGATACTGATTGATTTGCAGTGAAGAACAAAGTTACATTGATTTTCAGTTTACGTTGAAGAATCTCTTCTGTTGATGTTTTTCTTTTAATGCTCATTTTCACAGATTCAATCAACCTTCAAATACAAACACTGTTCAATAATGCTTCGTCGGTCATCCTTGCAAATATCGGTATTGATGCATTTGAATGTCTGGATTCACTTGAGGTAACTAATTATGACAGTGTTCATATTCATTTCATTCTCATTACGTTCAGAAGTATGTATCTGTATCGACACTCCATAGTCATCTGGAAACACGATTCATAATTCTCATATTCGTCATATACATTTGTTACTCCCCCAAACCAAATCGAGCCTTGTGTCTCAATCGATTGGGGTCGGCTACATGAATCCTGTTTTTCCATTGAGCTCTGTCTAGGACTACCTCTTCACTTAGATTTAGAATATCATTGCAGATAATATTCCGTGGTGTATTTGTTACTGCCCCATATAAACGACATATCTTGCTTATGGCTTATCTTTGCTTCATATCTGCTTGATTGGTGGTGCATTGAGTGGTTTGAATACGTGACATCAATAATTCTCCACGGTAAGTACGACCAGAGATGCTAATGAAACTAAAATTAAGATGGAACTTTCCTGTTGTCCACAGTAGGAGAATTTTTTTGCTTATTTTCTTCCCCCCTACCTTTTATTCAAGAAAATGAAATTTGCATCTAAGCTGGCTACCTTCCTGCCAAGAAAATCGATGGGTTATTACATTTGCTTACAACAAAATGAGCGTTGATTAAGGAGGTTATGGAACATGCAGAAACAATGCGAAAGGGGGGGATAATGGCCTCAAAACAGGTGCTATGGGAAATAGGATTTCGACAAAAATAGAACAAGGAATACAATTAGAATATGTGGTTCCCTGGGAGCCGTTTAAAATTCAATGATTTGTACACAACATGGTGAATGGTTTTTGCTATAATGTTCATGAGCAATAGCTTTATTGAAGTTCAATTGGTACCCACTCGAGTACTAGATTCTAAGCTGGCCATACCATATCAAGATATCAAATTTCTTGCACTTATCTAATCTCTGCTCAGCTACATCTATTTTCATGTGCTTTCTGTGCTCCTCATTGTAGCTGTACCCAAATCACATCCCAGACCTTTCCTGTGGAAATCCATTGATTGTATCGGGGAGATACCATGGAAACTTTCCAGACTCTTGTAAAGCAAGTGGAATCTTGCCAGATATGAGCAATTTCAAAGTCGATTTGAAAGTACAGAAACCGAAGGGTATGGCTATGGACAGGGTAAGGTTTCCACTTTGTTTTCATTTGAAGCTTAAACAAAATTGAGCAGTGTAACTTAGTTTCGTCTGAACATTTTCCACTGCTTTGAAGGTTTCATTTTGCAAGCGGTAGGATGAGTGATGATATGGTCCTGTTATATACTTCGAAGTCATGGATAAAAATAAATAAAGTGAAAAAGAAAACACAAACGCAGTAAAAGTTGCACCCAAATGGAAATTTGGGTTAGCATTGCAATTTGCATACCTAAATATCTGATTGCTTCCTTTCCTGCAGGTATTGGCGAAGAGACAAATTGATATTCTCTCAGCTCATGCTTGGTTGACGGAAAGTAAACAATTAGAGGAGAAGGTTTGTTTTACTCCGTCTCCTTAAAATTGGTTGAACAATTACCTAGCTAGTAGGTAATATTATTTGGATAACATGCTTATATAGAATTTGTTCTGGTCATTTATTCTAAGAAGCACGGGGACAGATATGGAGCACCCGTATAAAAGGACATGTTGACTCTGGCACTTTCAGAAAAGTAGAGATGACACAGCGGGAACACAGCGAGAAATACATATTTGCTCATGCAATAAATGAAAACATAAATAAACTGTTAAATTTATGTAACGAACAAAATTCTATTCAAGTGAATAATACCAGTAACAATTCATTTCCCTTCGAAAAGGAGAAAGGATAGAAGGCTATAATGTCTTATCTTTAGATGCCTCAAGTATTCACACGTAAATAGGTAGAAGTATGGTCGAAGGTTTCAAATATCTTAATGCCTGACAAGGTATTAGTAGGTAGAAGATGCAGTTTCTGTTTATCCTAATTGTTGCGCTCCACTTCTTTTCTTCAGCACCAAGGTGATAGGCATGTATCCTGTGATTTTTTGAAAGCATGTCTAAGCTTTGTAGGTTTCAAGTAATAGGACACAAGATAACTTTTTATTGAAGTCCAGAAACTAGGTCTACTGATCTTTGTTCTCTAATTTGTGCCGTCGTAATAGGCTATAAATCATCCTGGCATGGTTATAATAATGTATAAATCGTCCTCAAATGTCTTTTCTTGTAGGTCGCAAAAATGAGCATACAAACAGGGTTTCTATCAGAGTACTCCCACATGGTTTTGGTTCAGACTGATAAAGGAAAGCAAGCTTCCGATTCAATGTCAAAACAAGAGGTATGATTTTGGCAGGAGTACTAGGAAATCATCCTTTCCGGTAAACATCCTGCTGCGGTGACATGGCTTAAGTTACCCATAAGTCTTTGTGACTTGCAAGCAGAAAACTAAACACATCATATTCCATAAGTTGCAAAGGGACAAAATCTCTGCACTGGGTGAACAAAATATTACTAATACAACCTTTTTGTCAAGTCTAGTCAACCTAAGTCTACCGTGGCCAATGTATCAGTTCTTTTCCGTATGATTACTCAATTATTGAAGTACCATTACTCCATTCCTTGAAATTGGGTATCCAATCTCAAATCCGGCATCATTCGTTCTATACCCAGATCTTGGTAAGATAGCTAAAAGAATTGGTGAAGGAAGCCATTTTCCATCCCTTTTGGGTGGGAGAGGAAATGAGAAGGAAACAAATACATGTTTATGAGACAAGTTTTACTGTTCTGTTATCTGCGGTACTATGTGTGAGTAAAATCATTTCACTTGACAAATCCAAGAGCTGTAAATTTGTTGCGTTGCTTATAAAGCTTGTTTTTACATGAAGGATAGTCATTACTCATTAGGAATCTTCATAGACTTCATTCAAAATACATGTGATTGTTTTCTTTTTACTCTGTGAGATCAAATTCACCTCATTTGTTAAATCTGTATAAAGTTTTTTTGAACGGAAAATCTGTATAAAGATAACATGGTGCGACAAAATTTCCCTGCAGAAGGTGGCCCAACTGAATGGCAAGCAAATAATTTCCCCAAGGAAGCTGGGTATCGGCTTTAGAAAATTTTCCCTGCAGAAGGTGGCTCAACCGAATGGCGAGCAAATAATTTTCCTACGGAAGCTGGGTATCGGCTTTGGCAACTTGGTTGCAACTGCTGAGAAACGTCCTCCATGTCGCGAAGAAGTAAATCTACACGCAACCTCAGAAGTCATTGCAAAGGCTGCTGCACGTTGTTGCAGTAGGGTTGTTGATCGTTGCTGTTGCATGTGCTGCATCCAGGCTTGTTATTGGATGAATGACAAATGTGTAATTGCTGTCACACAGCTCTGCACTGCCCTTGCCTGCCTTGAGTGCCTCAATTGTTGTTGTGAAGTCTGTTTTTCGTGTGACTGCTTCTGAAAAGGAAACATAAAAAACAGCCCGAATGTATATATTGGTGTGTTGGTTGGCACTGTTGTGTCGCAACCTGTTGCTGTTCATTGTATTATAGTGTTATGCGTTTCTCTCCTCCTTTCTGGTTGCAGTTGGAAAATGCTGATTTGTTCAGTTACATTACTTTTTTCAACAACTAGCTGCGACACAGTTCGATGTACTTGTTGCATACGTTCCAGGAGTTCAATTAACCAATCTATTCGAGTTCAAACGTGAATTTAAAATAATGAGCAGGCCACCATCATTCATATGACGTGAGGAGGCAAAACTAATAAATTCTACATTTAAAGGCACACAAAAACAAGAATTTTCGACGTTCATTCTTGAATGGGGAACGATTTCAAGGCCAAAGAAAGCCAGAGCATTTCAAGTTTATGAATTGAGAGAGGGAAAATAGTAGTAACAGGAGTATAGGACATTCTAATTTCATAGTTCTTCACTCTTCCTTTTTAAAAAAAGAAAATCGTTTCATTGACTTTTATATCATTTATTGATTTTACTATTTAGGTGTTATTAACCTTTTTGGGCTCAGTTATTTGGTCCAATTCTAAGTGGGTCCCCACGACTAGAATATGAGATTCACAGCACGAGTTATAACTGAAAAAGGAAAGGGATGTGATCATCTCCGGTAACTGTCTCGGACAGTCCAATATTTTCTCACAATACAAGGATATCATCATGTGAAGATATGTCTATAGAACTCATACTTGTGAGACAACTCTAGAAACTGTCTAGGACAGTTATAACGTATAAGCGTCAAATGTTTTATAAGCTTAGAAAGAGCTATGTGCCATCTAGAGGAAGAGCTCCAGCGACTAAACCAAGAGAAGATGAATCAGAGGGAGCAGCTTCGACGATGGAGATGTGATTACAGTTGGGGTGGAGTATACATGGAAGCCTCAGAATTGCCACCACCGTATACAAGGATGATTAGTCAGGTTCTGGAATCCAGAATGAGATAGTCAAAGCCAATTCGAGTGATGGTTAGCCTCAAGTTAGCAACAGAATCGTAATGAAATATAGGTTATTATCCTTAAGATCATAAAGGTGTACTCAGGGCCGGCCCAAGGGATTTTAGTGCCCAAGGCCTAATAAAAAAAGTGTGCCCTTAGAGAAAAAAAAATTTGCACGATTCCCCAAAAGAGGCAAATAATTTGGGACGGAGGGAGTAATACTAAGCAGAACCCAGGGTCCAAATGCTTTTACCATAGCCTTCAAAGAATTGTTCATATGCAGGAGGCTTAGACTACGCAACAA
>JAOTQK010000023.1:25666283-25676523 GCA_025642025.1 Rhododendron ferrugineum
ACCAAACTGGTGCTTTCCCTTCGTTGTTGGTGGCATCGCTTGAAAGATAGTGACTATTTGGTTATATTTGATGTGCAGGTTTTGCGTGAGAAGATTGTGCACAAATTTGATTTGATTTCGGAACATTTAGAGAGCATCCGAGGTTGGCAGCATGACTTGAAAGATGTTGAGTTCCACGATGGAGACGGGAGGCGAGATGGAAGTGATGTAAAGATGGCTCTATGGGGATTAAATAAGAAAGGGCTTTATGCCCATCCATGTTTGCCCTCTTCGCCGCCGTACCGGGCTTTTGTTTGGAGGAGGAGGATGGATGCGTCTCACTTTTGAGACTTGAGACTGGAACTGAACATTTTGTTCATGTATTTGAGCTTTTCCAAATCCTCCTAAATCAGGTGGAGCTAGGATTTTGACCCGAAGGGATCGGAGTAATAGACATATATTTTTTATCGGAACGTATATTTATTATATCATAATTTTTTTTTTCAATACATTACATTTGTATATTGAAATAATTATAACCTAATGCAGTTAAAATGTACCAATCATTTTGTTTATTTCTTTAGGCAACTTCAACAATGGTGTGATTATTTTTTATTTATGAAAAAAAAATCGAGAAATGAGAATGTAAAATAACCGATTTTTTATCAAATCAGATCAAAATTATTAAGATTATAAATAGCTATATATGAATAATTATCAATAATATTTAGAATTCGGCATATACAAAATAAATTTTTTAAAACTCAAGGACTCGGAGGGGGGCCGGGGCCACCCCGGGCCCCAAGGTAGCTCCGCCACTGTCTCAGGACCAATCACTTTAGAAAGACTATCTTCTTTCATATTAGTTGAAGATGAGTTCGGTGTACCCTGTTCTAACTTTTTCCATATCTTCCAAAAAAATTGCACAATGAAAAACCAATGTGGATGATAATGTGAAATTCAACGTATAAAACGAATAAAGAAAAACACAATTAAGGAATGAGTACAATCTTTTGAGCAATATTTGTGTTTAAAGGTTGACCACCATTTCTTGTGTTACGGAAGACGGATTTTTGTTTTTTGCTTTCTAGAATTAAAAAAATTGATCAGAATGCCATTTAAGTTATCTATGCTATATACTAAGCAAATATAGTTTTTAAAAATAAAATCAAGCTCTCTCCTTAATTCTCTATCCTATGTGACATTCTTTCCTTTTCTTCTCTTTTTTTCCTACACTTTCAAAATACTAGAAGTTTAATAAAAATTTAGAAAATAGTATCAATGAGGGGTAAAAATAAATATAACAAAGACACTATCCATAGCTACAAATAGTATCAATCATAATATGATTTTTTATCTCGCCTCTGTGCATAGCATAGGTACGACGCTTGTTTAGGGCCTATACAATTGCGTGGAGACAGAAGGTCGAGTGGAGGTGCTCGAATAATGCTATATACACAATAATTTAAACACAACACAATCTATAATCCCTCACAAATATGTGGGTCCCACACGCACTAGTGTCAGTGCCGGCCCCGACATTTGGGTTGCCGTAGCCCAACCTCATGCTTTGTTGCTCACTTACAATTAAGTTATACAGAATAAAAAATATACAAGTACAAAAAAAAAATTAATTACATTTTAATTTTAGCTTGAATAATATCAAAAAAAATCAACATCAAAATGTAAACTCCGATTATAGTGCTTTGTGATTAGCACGGTTATAGTGCTTTTTAGTTAATATATGTGAGGAGAATGACCTGTCTTGAAAAGCGTAAAAAGTTGAAAAAAAAAGAAGCTAGCCCCAAATGCCCAAAAATGCACTTGGTGGAACAACGCCTCATTTCAATTGAGATCATTGCCAATCTCTCTAATTTCTCTTGCAAAATGGTATTTCAAAGGTACAAATGAAAAGCATGTTAGCTCGCTCGATTTATTTTAGCTATGACTTTTTTTTAATCAAATGTAAGAACACATTATTTATACAATACTGTTGTATTTATCCCTCGGTCAGCCCTGACTAGTGTATGTTAGAGGTTGTGGGCCCCACATGTACATAAGGGTTTCGGATAATGTTACGTACTAGTGCGTGTGAATCTCAGATGTGTGTGAGAGATTGTGGATGGTGTCTTGTTTGGATTGCTTTGTATCTAAACTTTTTGGGCCACTATGTGGCTGTGCGAGGCACTGAATAATGTTGGTATAGACGAGGGTTGGAATCCGACCCGAACCGACTTGTTCAGCCTACGTAGTCGAAGAGAACAAACCACAACACAACACAACACAACCCAGTCTCGAGTTTTCACAAAACTAAAACCCTTCCCGCGCTCAATAAAACGATTTTTGTCGATAGGGTTTAGGGTCTAAAGGATTTGAGCTTCCACTGGAGCGAACTGGAGTACCCAGATACTGTTTTAGGGTTTACAAAGATTGAAAAAATCACGATACTGATTAGATCTTTGCAGCTATGGAGGTCGATATGGAGACTTCTCCAAGCTATTTCGATCCCGAAGATCTCAGCACCAGGGAGCGGTTTCGTCGATACGGGTATGCCTATACACACTCCTTTAAGATTTGATTAAGTCGATTCTTTTGGTTATTTGGCTACTGAACACCTTTTAAAGCTTTTGTTGTTGGTTAAGATGCCTAATGTTCTAATTTGATTCCACAACTTGGCCCAAGCAGTAGCTACATATAAGTAATTGTATACTCGCAGTACTGCACAAAGTAAGCTCACTAACACGTAACTGCCTAGTAAACTTTCTATTGAGTGCACACGTGGACATGTACTTGTTTATAATTCACAAGATTGGGGATGCAGCCTTCTAGGTATGAATATAATCACATTGGCCCGGAATCTTAATATCAGGACTTGCTAATTCATGTATGGAGCTTTTTTCCCGCACTATCGAACACTTAAATAATTTTGGAGTCGTGGGGATATTAATTGTGTAATATACCTGCACCAAAAATATATTATATATATACACACACACACACACACATACACACACACTCAGAATTATTTGGAACCCTTGTGAATTTCCTTTTGTGTTTGTGTATCGCTTTAAAGAAAGCATGTGAATTTCCTTTTATGTTTGTGTATCACAGTAAAGAAAGTACTCATGAATGGACGTTTGACTGTCATGAGCCATAGTAGCTCGAAACATCTGGATTAGGTTTTACGTGCTTGACTAGGTTTTGTATACACGTAGTATTTATGCCTCATACCCATATGAATTTCAAAGTTTCCAAGGGATTTCTTCCTATCCAGGATTGCAAGTTGTATTACTTTCCTTTGACGTACTAGTGCCACTTGCTCAAACCCATTTTGCTTTTGTGTATACCTACTGGAATGGTTATGTAACATGCACAGGAAAAGGGGCCCAACTTCCGGCACATCACCCCATCAGGAAAATTCAAGTGGAGCTTGGCTTTTGTATGATGGGCAGAGCATTGAGAGACGACCCAATGCTGCGCTTTTCCTAGAGGATATTAAACAAGAGGCTGAGAGCTACGATGGTGATCAGTTCGATTTAACATCTACCAAGACACAGTCTGCTTCAAGACGAAGAGTATCGATTGACAGTCGTGGCATATCTGAAGCAGATGTTGGTGCTGATTCTATCACTCGACCTGGAAGTTTTTCTATGAAATCGTGCAAGCACGAGGATGATGCTCTGGCTGATGGCGGAGATACAACATTTAGTTTATTTGCGTCTCTGCTCGATTCTGCTCTTCAAGGTGCTTGAAAAAATTGAATTTATGAAGTTTAATGTTTGACATTGTTCTATGCCATTGTCATAGTTTTGACCTGGTTTCATAAATATGTTCAAATGACATTGATTCATGTAAGCAATAGTGGCGGGAGACAAAATAAGTAAATATTTTGATTGACTTGTTTTGCTAACTTAAGAGCTGAGCGCATCATGCCTTGTTTTATTAAACATCTATGGTGGTTGTGTGGAATCATGCATATCAAAGAGCAGATTAATAATGTTTAAGTAGAAAAATGGCATTAGTCTTGACTTCAAATCTTTGAAGCTCATTTTATGCCAACGTTTGTATTCTAGGTATTAAGTTATTATCTTTAAACAACATGAATCTTCTCCTCCTAGATTTTCACATTTAAAAGCTTTTTTACGGCGTGTTGTGTTGCTCTAATAAGCATGTCACACCATAACACTTGGAGGATCATGATACCTTTCATGGTACTAATTGAAGCTCTCAAAAATATTACTCCATATTTATATGCTTCTTTTTCCTAAGCTGGATTAAATTTGTTCGGCGTTTTTTATTGTTATGTTACTCTTCAAACTTTCCCTCCTGCATTATTCTTTCTTCTAGCACAATGCATGATATGAGATTAAAAGCTACAGTTTGGTTCAGATTGCGTATCTTTCAATTGACATTCTGTCTATCCCAGGGTTGATGCCTATCTCTGATCTCATATTACAGTTTGAAAGATCTTGCCGCAATGTGTCAGAATCAATAAGGTTTGTCTCACAATAGCCATATATTTGTATCTTGGTTCAAGTGTTCTTGGAATGTGCATAGGTGCATTTGTGTAACACATTGGATAGTTTGAATTTCTTATCGAACCTTTCCGCAGTTTATATTGCATAGTTTTGAAAATAATCTGGTATCGTAAGTTTGAAATTTTGTATGTTGGTTGCGATGTCTGTTGGAATATGCACAGGTGTGTAGTGTTCAGAGTGGATATTACATTACTCCTCTGTCTAGTTTATGTCATATAATTTTGAGGATAACAGTCCCAGTATTACAGGCGTGTAGTACACTGGTCAGTGTGGATATTTCATTAGTTCATTTTTCTAGTTTATGTCACATTAGTAACCTGGAATATGACAGTCTGGGAATCACAGGTTGGAAATTTCTTTCCTTAACGAAGAAGTTTACAATGTTTATCAGATGCCTTCGATACTGTGGAATACATGCCTGCAACTCTATTAGATGCCTGACATACCATGGAAAACTTGCCTGGTCCTCTATTTTGAACATTTCTGGAGAATCTGTGTGGGCATCACGAGTTATTTCTGTTCGTTGCTTATCTAGGAAATAGGAAATGGAAATTTGCTTCTTCTTTTGTCTTTTTGTTTTTGTTCCTGGCAATAAACAGGCGGAGACTTCTTTTGTCAGCTTAAAATTTTACCGTAGGTGTCTTGGTTTAGTAAAGTCATGATGGTATATGAGTAACAACTCGTGCGTATTTCCTCTATATATGTCTCTATGCATGTGTGAGAAATTAGAATTTTACTAGAGTGAGAAAAGAAGGGAGGTGGAAGTTTGAGTTCTTGTGTGAAAAGGAAAGAAACAGGGTCTTTGTGCAAGATATTCCTTTCACATTAACTTAAGTTTGAGTTCTTGTGTAAACATTTGCATATCTGGTAGGCTGACTGTATTCCTTTCTGTTGTTTCTGTAGGTATGCATCAAACGAGAAACACAGAATTGTGGAGGACAAGTTAATGAAGCAGAAGGCACAGCTCTTACTTGATGAGGCTGCTTCCTGGTCTCTTTTGTGGTACCTATATGGCAAAGGTACTGATCTCTGCCTCTATTATTACTATTGTAGAATTGATGTTTTCTATCGCATGTGTAGATAGATGGGCTCTGGGATGTTTCTACAACTCTATTGCAACTTCTTGAATATGTGCTCATTGAAGTTTTGCAATTTTCATGATTCAATTAATGAGGTGCTTTTGTACATTATCTCCTCGCAGCAAGTTATTCATTTGTTGTTAAAAAGAAGTGCGCAGGAAAAATGAAGAATACAAGAAGGGTATAGTTCCCCAGATTCTTGCTGAATATAGCAGCATATATATAAGGGATCTGACTCTTCTTTTAGACATTCACATTAACTTGTATTTTCTCTGTCGATGTTATATTTGTTTGATCACTCCTCTATGTATCCGATTTGTTGATTCCTTCTTTCAGTCTAGGCCATTTTTGTGTTTGGACTCTCTTAATGGTTCATGGTGTGTAGATCTTGATTAGGCAACATCGTTATATCTTTCACCCGTGGCCATTTTACATTTTGTGTTTGCTTTCAACTTGTCAAACATATTTCTTTCCAATGGGAAAGGTTATATGCTTTTCCAATAGATATGTGCCTTTGTATATCCCCATCCTTAATCATAAGTTTCCACTACGAGTTCACTCCAAAAAAATTGTGGAAAAATGTACTACCTCCGTCCCAAAACGATTGTACGGTCTGCAATATGAGAATTTAAAACTAATGCATTTTTGTTGATTTTATTTTGAAGTTTTTGTCGCTAGATACCAAATATCAATGAATTCTTTTAATTTATAAAAAAAGGATTGAATTTTTCTTGAGAAAAATGCAGTTGTTTTGAGTTCTCTTTTGGCGGTCCAGACAATCTTTTTGGGACAGAGGGAGTACGAATTATTCCCTTATGCGTTGTTAGCCTGTTTGTGTCACGTAATGTCCTAGTTGGGAATGCGGCAGCATATTTAAAATCTGAACTACTTGGTAGACGAGGTGTTGTTTTCCTTGCACACTTGGGCAAGGAAGGGCTTTTTTTTTTGGTTCTTAGATGTTTCTGTTTGCTTTAAGGAGGTTCTGGCCTGTTCTGACTTGTACTAGAATTTCTTTTCATCCTTCTGGGTAAGTAATTTCTTTTCATCTTCTTGCAGGAAATGAAGAACTTCCAAAAGATCTAATGCTGGTGATGCATATTTTCGTAGTGACTCACTAGTTTTTTGTTTTGTTCCTTGCTTTTATGCTGTTAGTTTTATCTAGTTCCTTACTGCAGAACCCTACAACATCGCATTTGGAAGCTTGCCAATTTGTAGTTGCAGATCATACAGCACAGTTATGCCTCCGAATTGTCCATTGGCTGGAAGGATTAGCCTCCAAATCCCTTTATTTAGATAACAAGGTGATGAGAATACTTTCTCCTTTTTTGACAGTCTAATGCTTGTCCTGATCAGAATCCACTGGTTGATGATTGTAGCTCAAACTTTGGTTCATGATGATTCTAAACGATTTAGCTTTATCGACGTGTTTTTAGTTTCCATAGTACTTTGTGGTATTAAAAATTTCCAGCTTCTTCTTTGTTGAAGATCTTCAGCCCTAGCTTCAAAAACCTCCGGTGGATATCATTTGGCCCACAAGGTCTTTTAGTTTATAACTCCCATGTCATCGTAATAGACAGTGCTCTATCGACACATATCACCAAAAATTACCTGGTTGATCCTTGTGGTAGTTAGATGTCTCATTGAGTGGTTCACATGGGTTACAAGATGAATGTGTTGTGGATCTCCTTCAAATTGTTTCATTAGCTCAGTGTCTTTCGGTTCTCTTATAGTTTGAATGATTACCTGAAATAATTCATGTGATCTCTCTTCTTTAATGTACATGGGCATTGTTGTCTACTGAGAGAGAGAATTCATGTGATCTCTCTTCTTTAATGTACATGGGCATTGTTATCTCTTCCTTAATGTACATGGGCATTGTTATCTCTTCCTTAATGTACATGGGCATTGTTGTCAACTCTGGTCAAATATGATCCAACTGTAACTCTATCTTATTGCTATGATTTATCCTAGGTCCACCTTCAAATTCATGACCCCAGTGTATTTAGCCCTTGTTAATACTTCACAATTTGCCTGTATTTGGGTTATGAGTAGTAAGTATTATGAATTGGTTACATAACTTACTTTAATTTGTACAGGTGAGAGGTTCTCATGTTGGCACTTATCTCCCCAGTTCTGGGATCTGGCGTCACACTCAACGGTCTCTGAAGAAAGGTGTCTCAAAACCAAAAACTGTTCATCACTTGGATTTTGATGCTCCAACGCGTGAATGTGCAGAACAATTGCCTGATGATAAAGTACTTTGCCCCCTTTGATATCATAAACCTAGACTTATGCCTTTATTTCTCCCATTAACTGCTTGTGTTTATTGGAATTACGTACAGTTATTTGGGTTATATTATGGAATAAGCCTTTTTCAGATCTAGTTGATTTTGCCACTGTGCTTTGTATCAGTATACTATCCTGTACTGCTCATCTGCTTGGATGCAATTTTTGTGGAACATGTAGATCTAAAGATTGTTCTATAGCATTCTTTAAAAATGTCTTCTTTTATGGTTATAGCCACTAATTACATTTTATAACAGAAACAAGATGAATCTCTTCTCGAAGATGTCTGGACTCTATTAAGGGCCGGAAGACTGGAAGAGGCGTGTGACCTTTGCCGATCTGCTGGGCAGGTATGCAAAACTTTATTGTGAGCTTATTTGCTGCCAGTCCCATCCTTGTATTAATTTGCGTTTGGACAGCCATGGAGAGCTGCAACTCTATGCCCATTTGGGGGATTGGACTTATTTCCATCGGTTGAAGCCCTGGTAAAAAATGGAAAGAATAGAACTCTGCAAGCTATTGAGCTTGAAAGCGGCGTTGGTCGTCAATGGCGTCTTTGGAAATGGGCTACATATTGTGCATCAGAGGTAATGGTGAAAGATACATTGGATGTGATTTTTTTGGAAGAACTTTAGTGGCTGATCACAATGACTTCTATGTGTTGCACATTCCTTTTGCCTTCCCTTCTCTTCAGTTTTGTTGCTCTTGCTTTTCTCTGCAGCAGCGGCAGTGGACTGAAAAATAACATTTTGGTAGATAAATTGAACTTAAAAGTGAACAGTTGCTTGCTCTTTTGTTTGAGATTCCCAGTATTCTTGTCTGAGGATAATGGAGCCGCATTTTTTGTTCGACAGATGCTAATGAGATATAAACTAAGAGATTTGTTCTTGCTTTCTCATATTGAAGAGAATTGCAGAGCAAGATGGCGGGAAATATGAAACAGCAGTATATGCAGCTCAGTGTAGTAACTTAAAGCGCATTCTTCCTATTTGTAAAGATTGGGAGGTAAATTTTGGTCCCTTCAGGTTTTGTTCAAATGTAACTCACGTTTGAGATGCATCTATGACCGGTATAGCAATGCTAGTAGATGGGAACTGGCTCGTTAAAATATTCTCTAAATGTATAAGTTGGTTGTCTATGCAAACTTTTTAATCAGTAAGTTAATACTGGAGGGCACTTTATTGCAAATGATTGCTCTCAAAAACTCTTTTTAGTCCTACTGCAAAAGATGTCGAATTGCTAATCTTAAAATGCTATAGACAGCGGAGTTATGAATTGCAGAGTGGTGAATTGAAATTGGTGTTGTTTATATTTCAGTCACATATTCCTGGATATTTCCTCCTATATCTTGTTGGACAAATAGCTATTATTATCTTATACAAGGCTACAAAGCACAAAATTTGGCTACCTGCAACTTGTAATCGATCCTGAAGTCCAAATGCAGAGCCTTCACTAGTTGACATCAGATGAGAGTACGTCTCCATACAGCATCAAATTATCTTGGACCTAGAATCTTATTTTGTGTCTCGTATTTGCCTTTGAAATGCTTGGGACTATTTCTACCTGCAAAGACTAATCAGAAATATTAGCGGATCCATCTACTTTTGCCACCTATATATTTATGGACACGCACCTCTTCATACCGTAGCTGTTCACAGTTATATGTGACTGTACCATATTTAGTTGCAACATTCGTACTAGATTGAGCTTTTCAATGACTTCTCGCATAGCACAATTTTAAGGAAACAATTCCTTGGGTGTAGATATACTTCAGAAGTAGAAGCTTTTAGAATCACCCCTTCAGAGTCGGAAGGCACTTCCAAGGTTTATTTGGCATGGGATACTATGTTAAACTTCATTTGATTTCCATTATTGAAATCTGTAGAGTAACTTTCCCTGAACCCCCACACCTTTTAGCAGAATGACTTTACCTATGCTAGGTGCGTATAATTTTGGTGCATACTTCTGCCATCTCCCAGATCTTAATGTGATCTGGGATAGTTCAATAGAGTCTCACGCTAGTAGACAGTATATTGAAAGTTTCTGTGAACAAGAGATGTGTTGTTTGAAAGTTTGAGCCCGTGCATACTGATTACCACTTGATAGTTGGTATATGTAATCATGACAAATGACTGAAATCTTGGGGTTTAGTTGCTTTTGTTGTGACTATCTTTAGAATTTTAGTATATTGAGTTTTTTTGATTCCTTTTCCTCATTTTTGTTGCATATCATACTTTTGTACTCATACAGTTAATCTACAAAATCTAATTATAGTGCTTTCGCAGTCAGCATGTTGGGCGATGGCCAAGTCATGGCTTGATGTTCAGGTTGATTTAGAATTAGCCCGCTTGCAACCAG
>JAOTQK010000023.1:25676797-25688244 GCA_025642025.1 Rhododendron ferrugineum
TGAATGCAAGGAGCAGCACCGGAAAATTGAAGTAAGAGCTTCCTCTTTGAAAAACGCCTTAACATTCTTGTTATTTAGATGGCACTTTGTAGTACCAAATGGTATGTATAAGCTCTGAAATGAGCTATGGACCTCCGTAATATAGGATTGTGGGCGACGTGTCTGAAATAATGTTCACTGCTATCTTGTTCGATTGACTAGGCACCTATTTACTGTTTTCACTTGTTGAGTTCATTTGATAGGGAAAAATAAACATGTTGACACTGAGTAAATGTTCACATGGTATATTGGCTTCACCTTCCTGACTGTGAATCACATGTTTTACCCTGTCGACTAAGTGATTAGTCATGCAAAGTTATTCGTGCCCATGTAAAGTATATTGGCACAGAAAAATGTAATGGTCCATCCCACTCAAATTAAGATTTCAATAAACGTGAACAATAAGTTGATTACTGTAAATGTCAGGACAGAGTGTTTTGGCATATGTTCGATAAATGGTAGTTTCTTAGTTAAAGAATGGACTTGCTGGAAGATAGGTTCACCGTTCACGTGAAATTTGTGGGGGCAGAAAGAATTGAATGCTTATGTGTGCCATATGTTTCTGGCATTTAGGGGGTGTTTTTGTACTCTCGAGCACAGTAGAATTTGGCAACCTAAAAAATGGGAAGGGCTTCTGAAAGTGTCAGTATTCTCTTGTTGGTCTTACACCTAATACAGTTTGAATGTGGTGGTGCTTGTCTGGCGACTCATTTGTATTCCAGTACTTTAAAATATTTGAACTGGCTTTGTTAGATGCTTTGGCTCATTGTACATTTATTTGATGGTAATTGTGTCTCTCTTTTCTTGCCTGTGTTCGTAGTTCTATGAGGGGAAGCAATTAACTTACTACCTTTGTGTGAATGCTCAGATGTGCAAAAGCAAGAAAAAGATTTAGATTGCCACTACTTGTCTATTTCTTTTGCACACTTCTTCTTTCTTAGTTTTAAGTTTATGTACTTTGTTTTAACTCTGAGTACTTTTAATTAAAATTGGTCTCTAAAATTACCTCCCTGGTCTTTTTATTTGTTTCTTTCAACCCACTTAAAACAAGTCGTGTTCTTTTGACAAATGGTTTATTTTGCTAATCGGGATCACATGCCATTGGCTAGTTTGCTAATTCAATATTTCTGTACAGATGAATCTTATGATGGGGGATATACCAAATCTTTTAGACCTGATATGGTCATGGATATCACCTTCAGAAGACGAGCAACGTCTCTTCAGGTAGATTTATAATGTTTGTCTTCATTTAGAGGTAGATTTCTATGTTTTCAGACAGAACAGACAAGACCAGATTGCTTACTTTAGGTGTTCCTGTCCCTGTAACTTGTTACGGTCATTGGTATTCTCCAAATAGATATATAGGTCCTTGTTCTGATTCGGTGAAGCCTTGTGTTGGCCATTTGGAAGCAAGATCAATATAACTGACTCATGAAGTTATCGAAGATATAGCAGAGAAATGTTTGAGAATTCATATTTCGGGTCTTATATCTTTCTGGAGCATATAAGTTAGCATTTCTTTCATTGTTACAGGCCATGTGAAAAAATCAATGCTAAGTTTAATTTTGTGTTATAGCGAGCAAAAAGAATATGCCACATCCTCCGATAACAGTTGTTTTGATTACAATTTACAACCAATCAGTTGGTTGAGCAAGGAACAATACTCGAGCATTGAGCTGCGTGTGCTTTGTGCTTTCTGTCAGACCTCATGGTGATGCTCAAATGATTCGTTTTGGTGCACACCTAGTTCTTGTACTTAGATCCTTACTTGGGGATCAAATGAAGGATGCTTTCAGAGAGAAGATCATGACTGTTGGGGACCTCATTCTTAATATGTAAGAGTTTTTGAGCCTTTATTATTTTATGAAGTGCGAGTCTTTCAATTTAACCATAGAATAAAGTTTATCACCTTGCAAATACTGTTAAGTAGGAGAGTTGTCTAAGGTTATTTAAAACTAGTTCCAAGTGGACATTGTTTGATGTTTTGTTATTTCCCATGATATGTTCTGATAGCATGTTGATTAAAACTTTTCAATGCCGCTGGTTTTCCATGTGTTGGGAGACATAATAACTTGGAATTGAATTTTCAGGTATGCTATGTTTCTATTTTCAAAGCAGCATGAGGAGTTGATTGGGATTTATGCTTCTCAGCTTGCACGTCACCATTGTATTGATTTATTTGTGCACATGATGGAATTAAGGCTGAGTAGCAGGTATTTTTTTTTTTGATGCAAATGAATTCGTGTCATCTCGTTCATGTTTCTTTCTTCAACTCCTCCATCTATTTTCCTCTGGGTTGTATCCTCAAGTAGCTGTTGTGACATAAGCATGCACATCTCTGGTGTGATGCTGCATATTGTATTGATGTGATGTTGCATATTGTATATAGTTAACCATCTAATCACTAGTACACTGGGAAGATCCAATGCTATCGTATGTGAAAACTGCTAAATCTTAAGTTTCTCTACTATTTTCGTTGGTGAATGAACTTGCAGAAGTATTAGTTCTGACATAAAACTAGGAGAAGTGTGAATATTTGTTTTCGTGAAAAGAAAATCTAGCAAGTATAGAACCAGATTTATCAGATAATCACCTCTGTTTGTGACGATCACACTTGTACGTTTCCCTTTCACGGGACCCAACAAATTACAAGTAAAACTAGGAGGGACATGCTATGGTACCAATTGTAGGAGTTGCAATCTTATTATAGCTGATTGATTGGAAGTCTGGTGTTTTGTCTAATGTAGTTACTTTGTTTCCCCTTAACTTGCCTACAGTGTACAAGTCAAATATAAAGTCTTCCGTTCTGCTATTGAGTACTTGCCATTTTCTCCGGGAGATGATTCAAAAGGCAGTTTTGAAGAAATTATCGACAGGTTTTTCTATCTCCTTGATCTCGTTTTCAGTTTTATAGAAAAGATAAATTAATTGTGTTGCTTCTATAGCATCTGACTTCAGTATAATCTTCTTGAACAGGGTCCTGTCAAGATCTCGAGAAATTAAAACTGGAAATTACGATAAATCATCTGATATTGCTGAGCAGCACCGACTGCAGAGTCGGGAAAAAGCTATGGCCGTTCAGTGGCTCTGCTTTACGCCTCCTTCCACTATTAATGATGCTCATGTTGTTAGTGCTAAACTTCTCTTCCGAGCATTATTACATAGGTAATTGATAATGTTAAGGGCTATGAATTTTATGTTTGTTATATTTCTTGACAAGCAATACTTGATTATGGGCCAGTTGCATTTGTGTGATCTACTGCATTATCATTTTTAAAGTGGACCTTTAAACTTATGGCCTTTTGAGATGTTAAAGAATTTCATTCCTACGGAGATATCACAAATGCACCTGGAAAAAGCTCTTGAAAGTGAAGTTTGAGTAGGAGACCCTGTTTTTGAAGGCTCTGAAACCACTTGAATTGTGTCAGTACCTCAAAAGTGTCTTATGAAACTCATTCTGATTGAAAGAGAAAGGGGAAAAGAAAGAATGCAACAAGGGGTTCTTGTATGTGAATCCAAATGTTTAGGACCCTACTGACTATGCTTTGCATAGTGTGCTAGTCATGAGGGTCAATGGTTAAAGTATAATAGGAGTAAAATTGTACCATTTATAGTTTTGTCAAATCCTGAGGACTCAACTGCAGCATACATCTTTTCTCTCTGTTACCCTATTCGAGTAGGTATGGTTGGACATGTGTAGTTGATTCTACTACATTTGCACATACTGGTCATATTCTTTTGCGGTTTTAAAATTTGTGGTTCAAGTACTTGTCCGAATGTTGTGTCATGTTTCTGTTTAACAGTGACTCCTTCACTATTTTCCTTATCTGCCTTCCGTTGATGGCTCATCTTATTTTTCCTACCAGAAAATAACCTCCCACTGTTATTGCAGCAATGTACTGTTCAGGGAGTTTGCTCTTATTTCTATGTGGAGGGTACCAGCAATGCCAATTGGTGCCCACGTATTGCTTAGGTTACTTGCTGAACCTTTGAAACAGCCAACAGAAGCCCTTCTTTCTGACGAAGATCATGACGTGTCGGAGAACATAAGAGAGTTTGAGGACTGGGTAATGCCTTATCTGGATTTCTGGGTTGTTCGTTGCACTGAATACAGTTGATTCTTTTCATTTTTACATTATGAATAACTTCTTCTAAGACTGCAATTCTGACAATGGTTTGTTAACTAGAGCGAGTATTACTCTTGTGATGCAACTTATCGCAAATGGCTGAAAGTTGAGTTAGAGAATGCAGAGGTTTCTCCCCTTGAGCTCTCAGATGAGGAAAAGCAGAGAGCTATTATGGCTGCTAATGAAAGCCTAAATTCATCGTTGTCTCTGCTTCTAAGTGAGTGGAATCAACTATATGCTTGGAATACTGCACATAGAAAAGTTTGGTTTAGCTATCTTGTGTTTAGTTGTATAGTTTCTATGTTGGATTGTTGATTTGGTCTTGTTATGTTTTTTTCCCTTTGTAATCTTTAGATGTTTTGAGTTGAACTTTATATTTCACACTCTAACTGGTTTACTTTCCTTCCAGGAAAAGAAAATCCATGGTTGGTTCCCAATGAAGATAGTGCTTATGAATCAGTAGAACTATTCCTCGAATTGCGTGCCACTGCAATGCTATGTCTGCCTTCTGGTGAATGTATGTGCCCGGATGCTACCTTGTGTGCAACACTTATGAGTGCTCTTTACTCTTCAGTAGACGAACAAGTTGTATCGACTCGCCAATTGATGGTATGGTATTTTCCTTTTATCTTGATATCTGATATAAAGCGAGAAAAGCATATGGAAGAAGCTAGTAATTTTTGCTAGCTATATATAGTTTGTGATTCTTTGTAGCTCATGCCCCATTTGGTTGCCAGATATGATAAGGGGAGTTAGAAACTACCCTTCCGATAAATTTTTTGTTTTGTTTGTTAGGTTTTTTTTGGTGTGTGCGTGTGTGTTAGGGGTGGGGTGGGGTGGGGGGGGGGTGTTCCCGTGGGATAATGAATACAATGGTGGAGTTGGTTGGGATCGGATTGGACGGTCGCTATTGTATATTTGGTTATTGTCGATTATTTTTATCCCATCCTATTCTATTGAGTCTATTCCACCTCCCTGATGGGTTTGACTGTCAACTCACCTAATATCAAGACAACTAAGGAAAGTAATAGAAGAAGGGCAAGAAAGGTATTCAAAACCAGATTAGTGTTTTGGTAAGGGATCAAATCCAAAATTAGTAACCTAATCATCCTTTGCTGGAGATAACGAGTAACGAAGGAGACAACTTACAACTCTAGTTGAGGAAAGGACAATCTAGATTCGAGGTACCTTAGATACCAGGAGGTGGGTTATGTTCGTGCAATTATTGATGTCTCCGAGTCATGACATCCAACCCAGTGCTGTCATAATTTACGGAACCATGTGCATTCTTGTTCGTTGTTTTTGTTTTCTTCTCCCATTCTTCCATCACATTTTTGTGCATTTGTCCACCTGTGCCTTTTCTTTTGGGGGCCTACTATGATTGCACATGAGTTTACTGCCTATTGTTTTGACATTCTATAGTTAGCTCACTGGCTACTAATGCGTTCATTAACCATAACAAATATTATTATCTGACATCCGAGTGTCTGAATATTAATCTTTAGTTTGTATATCTTATCGTCACTCCGTTTGGCCCTTCCATTTCTGATATAATACCGGTGCATATCAGTGATTTGTTTCAGTAAGTTCATAACTCAACTTCGTAAAACACATACACACCACTTTTTCTTCTCCCAAACCAGCTGTCTCTCTCTCTCTCTCTCTCTGACTTTTCTACGCCATGGAAAGGTGGCAGTCTCTATTTCAGCAAGAGATAATTACTGTATTGAGGTTGTGCTTCGCTGCTTGGCAACAGACGGTGATGGACTTGGACCACATGACCTAAATGATGGTGGTGTTCTTGCTACTGTGATTGCAGCTGGGTTTAAAGGTAAGGAAAATGGGTAGCTGCAGTTGTCTTTCAAAACTGCTTTTTACTAGAATTAATTTGCCAGCATTGCTATACTGCCTGAAGTAAACATAACCATGAAGAAAGAAGTGATGATTTCTGTTTTCTTGTTGCATATTCACAATTTCACATATGTTGGCATGCATTGACCTGACTGAACTTTTCCGTCATTCAAATCATAGTTTGGTAGGAATCTTGTATCGTGCTACAGGATGGTCCTTATTCCCCAAGAGCGTGTTAATTAATTCTATCTCTTTAATGTTGTCTAGATTTTATATTTAGTTGAATGTTTTTTATGTAACTATAAAGTAAGCCCTGTTTGGATGTTCCATGGAATATCAAATGGTTCATCCTCTGTTTACTTATGATTCTTGTGAATCTGTCTTTAAATGGAGCTTTACTTTGACCTTTCACCCAATTCTAGAATTTGCAAAAAAAAAAATTGTTTTGAAACCTAAAACAGCGAACTGGAAGTGGTTGAAGGCTCCTAGTTATTAGTTGGTCCATGTTAAGTGAATTCGTCATGCAATTTTTTTTTAATTTGATGGGATCAAAACAGATTTAAAACCCAAAGACTCCGTATGTACATATGTGATCATGTGTGTATGGGTTTCTAAAGTTCTAGCTTTACTTGTATGTTTCCGTGATTTCCAGTAGGATTATGCCATTTAATGTGATGGCTATAATTTAGAAGAACTCATTGAAATAGTACAGGAGACATGGATATGTAATAGCCTGCTTTTCTGTAACTCTACTATAGGAGTTTTCTTGGCCCCTTTCCATTCTCGATGGAGTTGGTCGTCTTTGCACCTTAGTACAAGTAAAGCTCTGACAACAAGAATGCAAATGCATTGGATGCAAACTCATCACTTAAATCCCCAGAGATGGCAATCTCACTTCAGAGAAAGTCTGATGTGCTATTTGACTGATCCTGAAGACTCCCACATTGTTGACTCCATGTTCAGAGGATGTGCCATGGAACTTTTCAAGTTTGACAGGACATCAGATATACACATATCGAGTCTTTACATTTTCAATGTGTTTTGACCCATAATATATGTTTTTGAGCTGCAGTTACCCTGGTAGTGTGCAAAGTTCTTTGATTTTGATTAAGGGTAGTATGTTTTTTCACATATACAGGGGAGCTTGTGCGTTTTCAAGCTGGAGTAACAATGGAGATATCGCGGTTAGATGCTTGGTATTCAGATGCAGATGGTTCCTTGGAAGGCCCAGCTACATACATATTGCGCGGCCTTTGTCGCAGGTGTTGCATTCCTGAAGTAATTCTTAGATGTATGCAGGTAAGCCTGTTTCCCTGAAGCAGGAAGTCTCTTTGTCTGGTTTTACCGTCTATTATTCCATCATTTATCTGATTTCCTCATGTGAAGTAATATTGATGGAATTTGTGAGACACAGAGGATCTATGGATCGGTAGTTTTCAGTGTTCTCAGTTCTCATTAATTTTTTCAGGTTTCTGTTTTTCTCATGGATTTGGGCAGTCCATCTGAAGACCATGATCAGCTGATTGAACTCGTTGCTTGCCCTGAAACTGGGTTTCTCCATTTGTTTAGTCAGCAGCAATTGCAGGTATGTTTAGTTGTTTTTCTGATGGAAGCTTCGTGCTAATGTTTACTTGCTTGTGGTGGCTATGGCGACTTGTCCTGTTTAATTCATCTTAAGAGTGTCCATCACCTTCCGTAGCAACTTTAATTGGGTTTTCTCTGTTTCCTAGGCATGTGCCTTTTGCTGGTGTCGCTTTGTTGATTTACATAGCCTGTTTATTTGTGTTTCTATTGAAATCATGATGGATGAGACGAGAATATTATTTTCAACATCTTTCAGTGTTATAAAATTCATGTTTCCCTTTTTTGGAATTCATCCTGTTATAGCTTTTATCTATACAATCGCCGCAGTCTTATTTTTCGATATCCGACCGTATCATCAACTTTGATCTTTGGTCGTTTAGGTTGTATCGACAAATGGATGCAGTGGGTTATTTAGTAATCTGCTTTATTTTGACAGGAGTTCTTATTATTCGAGAGAGAGTACTCGATATACAAGATGGAGCTTCAAGAGGAACTAGCTTCTTGATTTCCGAGTGTGTACATATAAGGTGCCCAATGTAGTTGCACAATGGCAGTTCAAGTTTCTGGGTGGTGGAAGAGAAGATTTATCATCGTCATGTACAATAGTTGTTTATGGACAGTCATCTACAGCATCAAACAGTGACGGACTAACCACCCCTTCTGGTAGATTCTGCCTGCTGATTCCTAATTTTTGATTAAATTCAGCATGTTTTTCCAATTTTATTAGAGTTAGAGGTGGGTTGTATTTGCTTTGACGAGGCCTTTTGTTTTGGTGGGAATTGTGGGTTAATTTGGTATTCTCCTTTAACCCGCAAGAGATGCTCTTAATTGGATTTCAGACTAACTGTTGTATGAAGCTATAGAATCATAATAGCGACACTGCAGTCATTCAAATGTAATGTCTATGTCGTCGAAGAAGTTAATGGTTGTCTAGTGCTGATGCAGTGTGACACAAACTTGAGTAGTGAGAATCCATCTCTTCACAATATGTAGGAAAAGGCTAAGGCTACTTACTATATCTCTCTGATGCCCTGTCTCAAGCGTGTAACTTTTGCTGCTTTGCTCTGGTTCTGACTCTGTTAAATTCGTTGAATCTATTTCCCTTGCATCTTGTACTGCCGTTCAATGTCATTAGGCTTGCGACTTTCTTGAGCAAGAGGATGCCAATCTGGATTAGTACATGCCATATACGCCGCCAAAAAAATCCATGAATGTAGCTGCCGGCACCAGGTACCCGTTTGTTATCTGTCGATAGGACTAGAACCCAAGAAAGGATCTTAGCTCGTCCACCTTGGGATGGAGGTCCAAATCTTGAATAGTTGTCAGCGGTCCAAATCTTGAATAGTTGTCAGCTTGTCCTCGTCCATCATTCGCATCCCGCCTTTGATCATCTTCCCCAAGAACATCGAGCTGATGCAAGGATGATAGATCTTATTCCTCAAACTAGGTGAGCTGATGGCGAGGCCGAACGACATCCTGGCAAGTGGTGCACGTAGTCTTAGGCTCGTGCCTTTGTTGTCGTTACTTGGTTGTATGCAAACCTTAGGTCTCGATTGGATGCGGGATGAGTCCAAAAATAAATTTTTTGAACTTTTTCTTGGATATTTCTCAAAATACGAGTAAAAGTTATAATTTTTTACTTTTTCAATTTCTTGTCGAGACGAACTAGTATTACATAGGAGTAAAAGTTTGGCATAAATCTGACAAATGCAGGAAAAAATTGAATAAGGATAAAATCAAAAGTTGTAGTCCACAACTTATTGGTTAGTGGAAACACTCCCTTAAGTATTCATCCTGTACTACTACAAAACTTGACTTTTTAAGCTATATTTTTCTCGACAAGCCAAGAACAATATAAAATTTAGAAAACTTTTTAACTCAAACAACTTAATTCTTTTCAACCCAACATCTCCTCTTACAAGAAGCCTAAAATTGGAAAATAGAAATTACTACCCCCTCCATCCTTATTTTGTTAGTTTATTTTTTTTTTTGAGTTCGTGTTATTTTTAAATTGCATATATTTCTTCATTCACAAAATACTATGCGATTTAGAAAAATTTATTTCAAAAAAAAAATCATACTTTTTATATTAGCAATTTCCATTAAAAAAACATTGTAAATAATTATCATCCAATTAGAATAGGATTTAACAAATTGGGCAGAGGAAGAGTACGAAACTTTTTGTAACATCCCAATCTCCCAAACACAGCCTTGTAATAACTCCCCGTTCTGGTTCTTATATAAGCACATTTTCGTTTAGTCCCTTTGTGTCATTTTGATGTTCTCTCTCTCTCTCTCTCTCTCTCTCTCTCTCTCTCCCCATGTGTGTATCTCACAGATCAAGCACTCTGTCTATAATTCCCAGCATCACTTGATCACATCTTAGGGTTTTTCCCTCACACTTTAATGTCATGTTGAAGTTCAGCATCGCCTTACATACAATTCGCTCATGTATCTAACAGCTTCGAACACGACCTAAGCCTGAAACAAGTCAGAATCCGAGACACGGCCATGGGGGTCTCGTTCAAGGTCTCAAAAACCGGCACGAGGTTTCGACCCAAACCGGTCCAACCCGACTCCGCCGTGGAAGAAGACGGTGCCGGCGTTAATCCGAAGGAAATTGGTCGAAATGAATCTACTTCCACATCCACTAAGAAGCTCGAGGTGCTTTTTTTCCCCTCTCTTTCAAACAATTTCCTGTTTGGATGATGAGAAAATTTTGGAAAGTGTTGGAACTTTATGCCCCGTTTGTTGTAAAGATTGTCGATTTTCACTATTCACATCTCTCGTGAAATCGTCTATAGTTTCTGCTGTGTTGATCTTGTTTGATGCATATAGATAAAGTATTTGTAGTTATAAAAATTATTTTGAGTTTATAAAAAAAAATAGACATATTTTTGGGAGGTCTAGATAGTGAAAATGGACTATACAGAAGGAGGATGATTTTACGATTCGAGACCGTAATTAAGTCTCAACTTAAGAATCTGATGCAGTAACTCTGGTTCTTGAAAATTTTCAGTTTGTATTAGATAAATGAACTTTATACTCCATCCTGTCCATAAGGAATGTCTTTTTTCAGTATTCATTTCTCTCATATGCAGTATGGATCTTGTTTGATAGATGTCACTCAATTCAATTCTATTAGCAAAGTTTTTATAATTAGAAAGAGTATTTTAAACTACGTAATATAGATGAATTTTCGAGAGGTCTAAATAGTGGAAATGGATGATTTTTCTGGGACAGAGAGGTGTGAATCTGATTTTACGATTTGGGATGAAGTATCACCTTAAGAGTCTGGTGCAGTTATTCTGAGTCTTGAAAATTTTCAGATTTTATTGGATGAATCTTGTTTACTGCTTGATTTAGCTTGAATTAAGGACAGATTGGGTTTCCTTCTTTTTTTTTTAAGGGTATTGTATGAATTTTCTATGTGTTAATTTGGGATGTTGGTGGATAATATGTGGTACTTCTGTTCATGTTTTCCCCTGTATGTTAGATCGATCGAGTGTAATCACCTCCCAACTCAAGCAAAGGTTGTAGGCAGCTGCGTATTAGGAAAAAAAAGAAACCAAAAAATTGAATTTTGAATCTTCATTGTTGACTTCCGATAGTTTTTGGGCCTGACTAGACAAGAAACTGCTTAATGGAGGTTCAAGGTTTAGCTTGTTTTCCCTCTATGTTTTCCTGTAAAAGATACGAGAAAGCAAAGGAAATATATCAAATCCCACTGGACCTTCTGTTCCCTCATTTTTGGAACCGCCCCAGCTTGAGCGGGATTATTCAACACCTCATGGAGGAATTAATATCAGTTCATTTTGTAACCCAAAGGAGGAGGTACCGTATATG
>JAOTQK010000023.1:25738420-25751535 GCA_025642025.1 Rhododendron ferrugineum
GGGGGATTAAGCTTCAGATAAGTGCTGAATTGGTAAGAATTCTGATAAAGAATCATATGAGAGAGAGAGAGAGAGAGAGAGATGGTTACCTGAGAGATGAGGAAGCATTTGGCGACAAAACAAAATGGTGGAAAGAAAAAACTAAAGAAGTCAGAGTGTAAATGGAAGCCAGGGAAATTCGTTGCAAATTTGCAGTACAAAGACTCTGAACAAACTGGTCTAAGGTAGATCACCCTCCTAACGTAAAGGGACCCAAAGAACCTGTTTTTTCTTTGCACAACAGGCACGTAACTATCCAACTTCACTTGGCTTTAAAGCCAAGGGACAGTCTTTTATTGGCAGAGATACCTGCTTTTTATGCTAAATGACTTATATGACCCCGAAGGAAAATATGTCTTGGGACCATCTCCACCACATTCAGTGGGCAATTTAATTTGGTAAGTAGGATGTTAGTATCTTCCTAGGCCGGCTCTCCTTTCTACTTTCTAGGAAGAGGAAATGGAGACATTGGAAGGTAAGGACATTGCAATGTCCCAATCATGTGTTTACCAAATTAAGGGATGTTTGAAGCAAGAATGGGAAAGGTTCACACCAATTATTTTCCTTTTAAAATCGGTCAAGGAGATTTTAAAACTCTTAGTGGCATGGCATCCAACGAGTCTAGGAGTAATTATTCAATGGTTATGGGGCATCGTGACGCCCAGGACTCTTAATCACCACTCTCGTGTCTTGTGTAATTCATACACTTAATCATGAGCCCCACAGAATGGTATGATAGTTAAGGGCCTTTGATTAGGCCATGAAAATGGCCTCAAAGGAAATTGGTGCGAATTGAGGTATGTCCCACCAATTAGATAATCAATACTTCTTGTTTGGAATCCGCAAAGGATGAAAGTAGTTGCTCTTTTCATTTGTTTCTGTTGTTTGAGTTTGTTCTTGGTAATAAAGTCTGCTTCAAAGTTGGAAACTTGCTCCTGTTCATTTGGCTGAGATATAATCGATAACAGAAAGTTGAATTACCAACTTTTACACGAGTTTAAAGTGGATAAGATCAGCGGAATCGCCTCCTTTGGAGATGGGATTGCACTTGTCTATGAATTGGAAGGGATACAAGCTGGGGAACGGTGGAGGAGAATTTTCAATTAGCTTGTCAAGTTCAATTACAATGAAAATAACAAAACCTGTAATAATGAGCTGCTTATCCATGATAAGGCGTTGAGGTCCTCGATGGGCAAAATTTTCAAATGGACAAATGTAATGGGTAAGACTTCACCCCGAACGACACCGTATATTGCGGAAAAAAGGACTCATCCAACAGGCCAATCCAAGCCGTGGTGTCACTGAGTAATTTTTTTTTTTCGATCAAATGGAAATTGGTGTCACTGAGTATTACCACTATACTCAACGAAACACATTTGCTTCTGCAACCAAGCCATCGTTAACAACGATGAGATCGCGGTCTTCCTCCGATGGTGGAGAGGCAGTGGGCCACCACAACGGTAGTAGCCTGCTTGGAAACCTTCCTCAGCTCATCTTGTATGTGCAGCTCATCAGTCAAAGTTGATACTTAGAAGAGATCAGCTAATTTGGAGATCGACGAAGAATTCCATTCGTCCTCCCTCTGTCCAAATGAGTCAAATGACAAACCTCAGGCCACGCCTTGCATAGAAAAAAGCACCTTTCTTCTCTTCCACACCTTAGTAATTTTAAAGCCAATCATAGCACTCCTTCCACTCATTTTATCTTTCACTCTCTTTGCGAAAATGGCAGCCCCTCATCTTTAGTGAGTTATTATCGACTGTTGGAATTGCAATCCTGAGAGAGGGATTGTATTCCCCAGCCCAACTTTATACCCCTTACCGATAACTTTCCATATCCCAAACTAGGAGAGAAGAAGCAGAGTAAAGAAGACAATGAAAAAGCTAGCACCAAGGAAACACCCCTAACTTAAGGGTCATAATCATACCTCAAGAACTGTTCATATACACTAGTAGAATGGAGAAGGAAAGAATTAGAGCAAAAAATAAATCAAAGAACTTCCTAAATTGAATTCACCCGTCAGATAACAAAAAAGAGCAAGAATAACAAATCAAAAGAAGATAATGAGCAAAGCTATTGTCCCGCATGAATACATTACTCTTTTAAAACTGTAGATATTTCGGTAACTCAACATCTGATATACATCACAAAAGTCAAGTGCAAACGAACATGAGAAAGAATGCTTCGACTACCAAAATCACCAACATTCTGCCAATTGGCAAAGTTTCACTTAATACAATATACAACATGACATTTTAACACAAGTAATGGAAACAACTGACTAAATCACGAGGAAGGCGTCAAAAATCCAACAAGATATACATAGCACCACCGTGATTATGTAGATGGCCATACCTTTCAAAGGATAGGCTTATATAGATGGTTGTATGGAGCCTACCTCAACAACGGGCTATTCATAGCAGCAATCAGAGTCTGGGCCGCCTTCTCAAAGACAGTGTTACCTAGGCTTTGAGTCGTTTCCCTTGCTCCGAAATGTAGACAAAGAGAAGAACGATCGTGGGGCTGCAAAATTCAGACCCAAGCATAATTAAACCAATGTCTAAAGATACTACTAAGTACTATCTCATTCATTGACAAACTAGTTTCCAGTGTTGGAATCGAGGATGAAAACTGAAACAATGATACAGATTAAAGCCTGCCTAATCAACCTTACTAAAAAAGTACACTTTAATAATCGGCAGTGCTCTTACTACACTTGGTCTATTACTGCTTGACATTAGAACTGTCAAAACCAAGGCATCCTAAGGACTGGCTGACAAGAAATAAACAGATATAGTGAAATAACTACCCTTTTGGACAATTCAGAAAAACTCGAAGCTTGCAGAAATATTTATTGCAACCATCGAGAAAGCTGCAAAATTGTGTGCACACAAATGTGCTTGTGTGTTTGTGCAGGAAAATCTATGATCCAAAATATCTCCTCATGCTTTTTGAAAGAAACGGTCCAGAACCTCACCCTAAGATCTCCTTTTGCCAACTCCACAGGGTAAACACAATCAACCAGGGTCTATTATGTACAGGAGCTAAGTCCATGTCGAAATTGTTTGCTAACCTAACCTAATTATGTAATTGATGATGCTGACAAAAATAACAAAACCCAAATAAAAGGATCCCGAAAAAGTTTGGAAATAACTTGAAACTGCCTCGTGTAATGTTGATTTTTCCCAATTTGGAATTTTCTCTTTGCCAAGTTTGAAACCATCAAAATCCCCCAACATCTATCCAACTATCCTAACTATTAAGTGAGATAACAAATAAAACACGTTTTGTCCCTTTCACCAAATTATTTCAAATTGCTGAGAGAAATTACAAGCAAACAACTAGTCAGGGTTCATAATCAGTCACCTTTGACAGAACCTCCAGACAAATGATCATCCCTCAGTTTAAAGTTTGATGGAGGTGCCGGGATAGAACTGTACAAGGCTTGAACTGCAAGAAGAAAGAAACATCTTATTGCTAGATAATCCAGTATCCCATGCCCATAATATGACAGAAGAGAATAAGAATAAATGGATACAAACTTTGCCCCAGCCAAACCTAAAAGAACCTTGCCACCATGCCTACAAAATTCTGCTATTTATAGATTTACATCAAATGTAGATAAAATAAATTACAAATTCCACGGGCTCTTATTGCTGTCCACTGTCCAGCACTATTCTAAATCATGCCGCTTTGCTTATCCATCATACACCATTGTTAGAGCTTGTCACACATTGGTTAATTATTACCTTTAAAACTAGCATGTGAGCCTATTGGTTTTGAGTTGGATGGTTTTACAGCCATGAATAAAAATTCCAGCTGCAATCTCCAAGCTCGAAAGGGAGTTAAACCTGAGGTTAGTTCCTACAACTTTTGAGGTACTGAACTTGATCTCCGAGAACCAATAAGCTTCCCGAAAACCAAAACTATAAAAAGTTGCATTAAGTAAAGTTATGCAACGTCTCGTGCCGGATTCGTGAATATGTCAATGAACATCCTAGCTTACAACAATTGGAATTAGAAAGTATTAAATAGCCACCAGTAATCTAATACATATTTGACAAATAATTTGGCCGAAAAAATAGTTCCAAAACTAGGTTTGATGTGAAGATGCATTCAGATGAGTTCTCAGAATAGTAGAAGATAGAAAGCAAATATGTCACCTTGTTCACTGTAAAATTCGCTCTCATTGAAGCTATCATCAGAAGGATGGCCTTGAGAGTAGCCCATTCTCGATTTCCTCAGATCTTCTGATGACCGATTAGCAGGATCCCGTCCATCTTCAGTATCATCATCCCCTTCAGAAGTTGTAGCAGAAATCCAGTCAACCAAACTATCAGTGCCACGACTTTTCCGTCCAAACTTTAATAACCGTTTAAATCCTTTTGTCACATCCTTGCGTGGTTGACTATGGGAAGAATTAGCAACAAGAACAGGTTTCTGAGCACTTCCCCATTTCTTCCTCATTCGAGCTGCTGCATCTGCCTCTGCCTGATTAAGAGAGTGTGAGTTCCAAGACACAGGGCTCCCTATTGGTGAGTCAGCAGATGCGTCAACATCCGATGTCTCGTGCGCATAAGAAAACGCATTTTGCATGCGTGAATTCCACGACACAGGGCTTTCTGCAGGCGAATCTTGGACAGAATCAGCAGGGTGAAAGGTCGAACCCACTGCAGCAGGCAACTCAGCCACAAAAGAAGGGTCCACTTGAGAAAAAGATCTCAGAGCATCACCACTTTCTGAACCGTAATTAAACTTGTCAAATTCCTGGCTCAGTATTGGTTTGCCATTATCCATGTCGGTATTATCTTCGGTAATCATGACTTCAGACTCTTCCTCTTCATTATCTTCTACTGCATCCACCAACTCTTCTGGCTCAATGACGAACTGATCTGACTCTTCTTCGCCATCCATAGTCTCAGATGCCATTGAAAACTTCATCTTGGCTATAACAGCTCCAGCACCAGGACCAATACCATTACCCTTTCTGAGAAAAGGCTTTGACTCCACGTTCTTTGCCAATTTGTCATGGGGATTATTTACAGTTTGTTCTTTATCAAATTTCAATGGGGTCAAAACAATGCCCTCTGAGTCCAGAGAGGACTCAGCAGGAGTTGCGGAGCCCTTCCTTAGGAACTGTGACCGTCGTGTCTTCTCCTCCTTTATAAGGGGATTCTCTTCACCATTGCTTTTGCTGCGGGCATAGTTTCTGGCTTGTGGGCGTGTTGTTGTTTTGCTCACTCCGGAAGAAGGCTTCGTGTTTTCTTTTCGCAAGTCAGAAAAGTTGGGGACTGACTGCGCCAGAGGATTCTCAGATTGCATTTTCCGTCTCCCTGTACTGGAGTTAGAAGCTCTTACAGCAGACCTCTGAGCTGGAACTGCAGAAGTCCGAGGGGTGGAATACGGAAGATTTTTATTGAGTAAAAGCTTCTTAGTTTGGGAGCTTTTAGAAGCAATGTCCCCTATAGATGTCTCACTTAAGGACCTTTCATGACCAAAAGATACCTGTTCTGCAAACTCAGATAAATCTTCTTCATCTTCACTCTGCAGAAGATCTATTGGGTGCTGTGAAGGGAAAATCTTTTAATGGTCAGTCACGAATAGGAAAGATGAACTCCAAAGTTTCATTCTTAACGTACATTAAATCCACCGGTCACTGGCTTATCATTACACGGACCAATTAAAAAAAAATTGCATAATACCTGCTCCCTTTTCACATTTGACCGGGTATTGAATGATCTGAGTCTCTCTGCACGTCGGCGAGTGCTGCCTGCCGCTGAATCTTGCCTGTCAACAGACCCTGAAAAACTGGCCTTTATCTCTGTTCTACTTGATTCAAATCTGTCCTGCATGGCTTTCATCTTGGCTTCCTTTTCTGCCCTTCTAGAACTCCAGTCTTCCCTAAGCTTTGCATCTCTTTTCTGCATATATCTTTCATAGAATTTTCCTCTGGAATCTTCTGAAAGGCCAAGATCAGAGAACTTCTGCTTCAGAGAATCACCATCATCCTGATTACCTAACATCTTCATTGGTGGAGTACTAAAGTTTGACATTTTGCTATCTCTCGAATTTACGGTCACTGTGTTCTTGTCAGTCGTTTGAGCAGGAGCAATCTCGGCTGGTGGTTTTAGAGACGTTAAGCTCGCTGCTTGTTCAGGCTTGTTCTTCCGTGCAGAACTGGACTTGTGCTCAGCAAAAAGCTTTTCAAGCTCATTTGCTTTCATTTTCAGCTCATCATTGAGTTCCTGGTTTCCTTTAGGCTGCCTTACCCTCTGAAATTGCTCTCCAGGAACAGTTGGAACCGTACCAGAATCCTCCTGATCTTCCGACACTATTTTACCAGATAAGTCTGGCCTCTTATTTCTGTAGTCAGAATTTTTTTCTTCCCTCCTAGCCTGTGACTTTTTAGTCCATTCAGGTGTGGAAAACTGTTCCTGGAAATTCATTCTTTGGTGTCCAGTGTCTTCTGCTCTTTTCGTGGTATTGACAGGTTGCTTCTCAGATGGCCCCAAATCTTTGTTCCCCACTTCCACAACTACTCCAAAGGATCTCCCCTGGGACTGAGAAGCTAATGAATCACCCTCAATCCCTTTGTACCGAGTTGCAGATGCTTCCCGAAATTTCACTCCAGAGACAGCTGACTGCCCAGAGTCCACAGCTGTCCTAGGAGGTTCACTATGAGAAACCCGCTGACCTTTTGATTCCACTCGTAAATGGCTCAGGGAAACAGCCCGATCTTTCTCTCCATCAATCTGTGTCTCAGAAGCCGCTTGCATTTTGATTCCACCACTCTCATCACCCGCAAAATAACCCTTGGACCTTCCTTTGTCTGTCAAACCAATCTGCTCTTGCCTGCCACCAGACAAAGATCTTGACTGGATTTGAGATTTTACCTGATCCGTCAGACTGTCATCCTCAGCCCTGTAAAAGTTGGATTTTATCTGGGACTGGGTCCTACCACGTGTATGATCCTTCCCACCGTCACCCTCAACAGTTGCCAAAGTGGATGTAAATTTACTAGACTCAGAAGCACCTGCGGACAAGCCATTAGAAACTGCCGATGGGGTTCCAAAATCCAAACCTACCTTTCTCTCAATAGCAGCCTCTTGACCAGAAGCAACTCCAACCCTCATTTGAGGATCAGTTTGATGCTTTGAATCGCTACCACTAACTCTGCCAATGGCGCTTTTAAGTTCAGGCTTCTCAGAAGCTGACATGTCATTCCATGCCTTCTGCTCTTCCGGCTTGGTTTGAGAAACTGAGGAAGAAGAAGGCGTACACAGAGGGCTCTCAATGTCTTTCTTTTCACCACCCAAATCAATACTCATGTCACTGGCACCACTCCACCTCTTCAACACTGCCTTCTCGACTGCATTGGGAACAGATGACACATCGGAGGGTGATCTCCTGAGTTCAGCAGACTTCCCAGCGGGCTTGCCACCACTTCCAGAATTCTCCTTCTGTTTGTTCTCAAAAAGGCTGATCCGATCCTGAACACTGAGCCGCCTTGTGAGCTTAGGAGTCTGAGAGGACTCATTCTGATTCACTCCATCACCTTTCTCCTCTTCCTCACCACCCTTGTGGGTTTCCTTGTCCTCGTCTCTGTCGACACTTGACTCCCTACTACCTCGTACGGGGAAGGAGACAGAAGAGGGATTTGGTAGCTGCTGCCCCCTGGAGGGTTTGGATTGCTCAAGATGTTGTTGAGTTGCATCAGATAATCCGGCGATCAAGTGTTTACTTTCGGGGTGGTGGCACTGGGGTTGTTTGGGCCCACTCAGCAGTTCTTCAGACGGATCTTCATCGATAGACATGTCTGATTCCCATGAAGACCGGACAGCATCGTCCACTGTGGCCTTCCATGGGTTGATCAGGTCAGGCCGTCTCTCACACAGTGCTATGAACTTGCTGCATGCATCGCTGCATCAAGATAACACATAAATAACCGATAGAATTGTGATGAGTACATGAATAGGCCATATACAGAACCACCATATTTTACATTTTGCCAGAAAAAACAAAATGAGAAACAAAAATACAGCAGGTCCAACTGCAAAAAAATAACTTGTTTTCTCTTTTTCCATTATACTGATAAGATATTGGATAGAGAAGTGGCCAACTCAATTCAACCTTCTAATAGGGTGTTTGAGAGAGCCTTTTTAACATCATAAGAAGGAACTGATTGCTTCTGAAAGCAACAACTAAGATTAATAATGAAATGAGAGGAAGAGGGTGGGGAAAGATTCAACCCAAAGTATGCAAAAAGGAATCCTACATGAAGCCCAATAAACCTGTGTACGTATTCGAATTGATTTTCAGGTAGTTTTGCAAAACCACTCAAATGTGATCCAACTTTTTCTAAAAGAGATGTCGAGATTTTGTAATAACCCAATGAATGATGACTATAATGCGCCCATCCCAAATCACAACTCCACAAACAGATAATGTATCTCTAAATATGAAGTGATGATAAAAAAAAAAAAAAGGTAACAAGTACGGAAAGTCAATCAACAAGTTATAATCTTCAAAAATAATAATAATAATAATAATAACAAGTTATACACCACAGTAGAGAAACAGTTTTTAACTTAAAAATGCACCATACTGTAACCCCGGATGCAGAGGGACACGAGTCAAACACAGTGAGAAAAGAATGAGACTTAGTGATAATCTCTGTTTTATTATAATAGCAAACGTACAACTAACCCTTAAAAGGGAAAGATGGAAATTTGGGGAACAGCAGGGAGAGACCCCCCTATATCGATTGCTTTTGAGAAGTGGAGGCAGAGGCGGTGAAGGTAAGAGAGAAGGATTTTCGGAGTTCTCACTTTAGGCGAATGGCACCAAACTGATCTGCAAACAGTTTGAGTTCCGAGACTGTGTCAAGGTTAAAACCTGCAGCAGCTGCTCGAGCACAAGCTGTTGTTAAGTCCTGCCTTAAAGCACCAAGCCGCACATCAATAGCTCTCAGAAGTTCCTTCCTGCATGAGTAGAAAAATTCAAAATACAAGTGTGTGAGGAAGAGAAGAGAATGGTCATTCAGCAGATTAACTAAGACACGCTGTGTGGAAAAATTCAAAATACAAGTGTGTGAGGAAGAGAAGAGAATGGTCATTCAGCAGATTAACTAAGACACGCTGTGTGGCCAATGCAAATTAGCTATGTGAAAGTGAAAGCATAGTATCTCCAAGACTCCAACAAGTGACAACAACCACACTACCACAGGCCAAAGTAACTGGTTAGCATCTGCCCTCTACTCACTTGTAAATGTCAACCATCCACTTTGATCAGAGGCATGGTCATTATCATACAATGTCATTAATTCATGTATCAGTAACTGAATATGCCAGCATTCTGCACCATGATACCAAAAGCTAGAAGCTCACAAAGATCCTAGATCAATCACTTAACTCATGGAACTTCCACAAGCTATCATGATTCTGTAAACAGCGTCCTAGTCTCAAACCATTCTTTAGTAACATCCTAATCTTTATGAGAAAAAGACCAAACATGAGGGAAGTTTATTGACTACTTTATGCAAGCTACTTTGCCAGCAACAAGCACAATACAGCAAATTAATCACCAAGTCCATCCAAATATTCTGATGCAATTGATGCGCACATGCACACACACGGAGAGAGAGAGAGAGAGAGAGAGTACTTTGTTGCGTCAGCTGCTGCTGCTGCTCCATCCCCACCTAGATCAAAATTAAGATCCAATGACTGCGTCAGGGAGCTAATACAATTCATAATCAACTCAGAATCAAGGATAATGCAGTTCAATCCAATTTTGAAATCATCACAGATATTCATACAACACACTTCACCTTTATGGCCAATGCTCTAAGAAAATAATTAAAGCGAGAAAATGCCGGCATAATTTGGTTGACCAGTTACAAGATTTTACAACATGCTTCCTTCTTTATCAATTCTAGAAATTATCCTATATCTTCTCAACTCAAATTTTTCCAATAAAGTTCCATAAATTTAATGGGTCATTTTAACCTCTCTTGGATTCTTTCTTTCTTCTACTTTTCCTTCTATCCATCACAACTTCCATAAATTTTCTTGTACTATAGTATCTGATAACCTCAAATGCCATCTATTCTCATATAACCCCCTCTAGCAATCATTTAACATTACCAACAAACTCCCTTCTATGTCTACATAACCTAAAACTATAAGCAATTCTACACGTCCGCTCACTAAATAAGTTATTATAGACAGACAAGTGGAAACAAACTAATCCAATGAGCATTACGTTCCACATATTTGATTTCTCTTTTACTGATGGTATGACTATCAGGAGATAGTTCTGTCATAGCAGTTACAATTAAAGGTGAAGAAAATAATCAACTTCTTGAAGCCATAAGATAGGGAATGAACATACTCAATGAGCTCGATAGCTGATTTCCTGCTCCCTAAAATACAAAAACAAACAAATTGAGAAATAAAGAAACTATGACCCATAATACTATTACAAACAAACAAAAAATCTAAAATTTCTTTTGGCGTTACCACTTGTGAATAGATTCTGCGAGCTGCTTCTAATTGAGACATCTCCGTATCAAATGTATCGACCAATTCCAAAACCTCTGGCGTACTAACAAAGCGTACGAACCTAAAGATAACAATTTTCAGTTTACTTCAAAGTACAAATTCACCACTAAACGAGAGTTCAGGCTTTTCAGTTGGCAATGTGACTAACCTCTCAAGTGTCCCTTTTGTGAACCACGTTTCAACATTTTTACTGTGCTTTACGTCAAGCCTGATTGACTGAACTGCCAGTGCCACTTGTTCTTCTGCAACCTTCAAATGAGTCACAAAAGGCTTCACCAATCCTGATGCAAGCTTTTCAATGTTTCCATTGCTGGAAACGAACAATTCACACCTGCCGACAAGAGAGTAAAACCTAAGCATCACAGTGCATCACAATCTGAATATAAATCAGAAGTAAAAATACCATCCAATGGAGATCCCCACCTCGAGCGCTTTGGCGACAGCTGGAATATAGCATAATCAAGAGGGGTGCCAGATTTCATTTTTCTCCAACTATTCTGACGCCACCTGTTCTCTGTCTTCTTTCATACGAAGAAATATACCTCTTGGAGCTTAGATTGCTTAATATTCCAAATCAAACGATTCCTTCATTAATCCTAGACCCAGAAGTCCAAAACCACAATTATATCAGTACCTCTGCATCCGTAAAATTACCCAGCTAATTCAAGATTAAAATGGAAAAGTCAAATGAACTGTATTAGAAGAATAGTACGACAAACACTGTGCATGCACATCAATAATCAGAGTCAATTCTTGACTGATCCTTGTAGGAAAACACAATGTGATTGTCAGTTGTCAAAATGGTTGAGGATAACACTAAGGGGAGTGGTCGACCAAACTTGACATGGGAGGTGGTAGTTCAAAAGGATCTAGGTTTTCTTTTGACATTATAGGTAGAACTCAATGGGTGAAACGGATTTATAAGTATTACAATTACATTAAAGTATTACAATTATAGATCCCAATCGGTGAAACCATTTCCAAAGAAAATGTGCATGAAATTGGACAGTACTCCCAATGCCACCCAAACAAAATTGACATGCCAGACGAGTTCAAAAAAATGCCTCAGATCTGATTCCCGTGAAAAAAAAACTTTTTTTTTTCCCAAATGCCAATCAGAATGTATATCTACACATAGATAGATAGAAATATAGATAGATAGATAGATAGAGAGAGAGAGAGAGAGAGAGAGACTGGGCAAGTTTAAAGTTCGCTCAGTGGAGAAGTACAAAATCTAACCAAAGGCTGAAGAATCTGCAAACCACTTGACCAACGTGAGACATCGATGCTAATGAAACAGAACTGAGATAGGGAAAAAAAAATCCAGAAATGAAAAACCCTAGCAATTGAGTAAAGAAAATTCAAGAGAAATGCAGAGACGATCGTGGAAATCGAAACCGACCTAGGCGAAACCAATGCGGAGATCTTCAACATCCGAGCCGGATCCTTGGCGTACGGTTCACATCCGGACCGACATTTCGATTCTTCTTGCTCCGGCACCCTTTTCTAGTTTGAACACTGTCGAAAGGAGAGAGCTTTATCCAATTTGCTTCTTTAATGGGGTTTTGGCTTTTTCCTTCCTTGGTTTTACGAAAACCCTACGAATTACCATGGAGACTGATGAATCGTAGCTTTCGTCGATTGTTTCGCTTTACTCTCTCTCTCTCTCTCTCTCTCTCTCTCTCTCTCTCTCTACTAGGGATACAGGAAAGAGAGAGAGGGATATGAAGAGGGTAGGGAGTGCTGTGCTGCAGACAATTATTACTAATTTAATCACAATCTTAAGCTTAAGCTTAAGCTTAATGGAATAGGAAGGATGAAAGACATTTGAAAATTGTTGCTTACGAAATGACCATATAGCCCATAGTGTATTTATTTCCTAGAAGTTTCAACCATTTCAAAATACAACGGAGATTCAAAATATACTTTGAATATATTGCACTTTTGTTTATAGGAGTTAATTTATAAAAAAATATATACGAAATATGTTTACCTATTTTTGTTACCATTGTGTATCATTAATGTTCTATACCATTTTTCATCACAAATTAACGAACTAATTTTCACCTTTTATTAATTTCAATTAACATGTTCAAAAATAAAAGAACTTATCGACAGCATCTACATGTTCCGACGACAGAAAAAATGGCAAAAAATACTAATGTGCGAAATGATTTGGGGTGAGCGTCCACATGGTAATAGCGAAGTAGTTGCAACCAAAAAATAGGTTTTATTTACTTTTGAAGAATCTGACTTCTTACAGTTTGGGTTTGGACTGTGAAGAGGATTACGTGTAATCTCTATTGTCTTATAATATTTTAATGGTGTTCCGATTGGGGAAAAAAGGGCAAATCTAAAAACGGTAGACATGGTAATAGCAAAGCAATTGCAGCCAAAAAATAGGTTTCGTTTACTTTTGAAGAATTTGACTTCTTTTTATTAATGGTTTAAATTTCTTAAATACTGGATTACTTCTTACCGAATAAATCTTTTTAAAATTTGGACTATCGATTGATG
>JAOTQK010000023.1:25756884-25770793 GCA_025642025.1 Rhododendron ferrugineum
CAAAAATTTAGAACTTTGAATAGTACTTACAAATTTATAGCCCAAATTTGTAGTTTCTTTCCTCTTTCTTAAATTTACTTGATGTTAAACGAAGATGCTTTGTCTTAGTAAAAGTAGAAAAATAATTTTTACAATCCAATTTTTTTAAATGCTCTCTAAAGTTTGTCTTTTAGTGTTTGTAATGTAAATAATTTTGCGCATTAAAAGAATTTTTTTTGAGATGCATATATATAACGGATGCAAAAATCATTACCCTAAAAGTAAAGGTGAGAAAACTTAAATATGGTAAAACTGATAAACATAAAAATGAATACTACGTAGGGGTGTAAATGAGCCGAGTCGAGCTTTAGCGAGCTCGAGCTCGGCTCGTTTACTTAACGAGCCAAAAACTCGAGCTCGAGCCTTAACGAGTCGAGCTTAGTCATTTACTAAACGAGCCTCTTTAATCGAGTCGAGCCGAGCTTTTGTCGAACGAACCGAGCTCCACTCGGCTCGTTTAGTAAACGAGCCGAATATTCGAACTCGAGCTCGGCTCGTTTACTAAACGAGCTGAGTCAAGCTGGGCCTTAACGATCAGAGCCGAGCTCGCGAGTAGCTACTCGGCTCACTTACGGTCCTAAATTACTACGTGATTGCATTTTTTAAAATAAATTTAGTCATAAACTAAAACCAAATTCGTTTTTATTTCTCTTTAATAAAGAAGGTGACGGGGAGATCTGAGATTCAGAGACGCAGGTGAAGGCCTCTCGCGCGGCTGCGATCTGACAGTACCGTTAGTCGTTGGGCCACCGAGATTCTACTCCTACGGTCTCTTTTACTCCTAAACTCTCCAACCTCGAAAAAAAAAACAGAGCAAGAAAGAAAACCTTACACTGTGCCGGCAATGGCGAAACCGAAAACCACCTGTTGGCCGTTAGCAAATTAGCAATCCAGGTTCGTTAATTCAACTATTCTGATTGTGTTAATTCCAGTGCGGACGCGGAGATTGACTTAGGGACTTAGGGTTGTGCATCTGATGAAGATCTATAGCAATCAGACTAATCATGTGTGCATACATAATACATTAGAAGTTACGTTCCAAGGCTTCGAGGGTTTAGCTTTTAGTGCTTTCGACAAGTTGAATTTGTTTGAAGGAATCTGCTTTTCGAGTTTGGATTTTCAACGCCGTTGATGGAAATGCTAGGGAGAAAAAGAAACAACTTTTATTTGACGTGATACATAAGGAAGTGAATACTTAAGGGGTGTTTGGGAGCCAATTACTTTTTAGATTGTTGACTGTGAATTGTAGATTATAGTGTTTTTTTTTTATATAGAAAAAAATCCATTAAGTATTTGGATGATTTGTGCATAATAGACTAGGCAAAAAGATTTTGTGAGTGAGAGTACGAGCAAGAGTCTAAAAAGCTCCTCCAGAGGTGATTTTTGGATTCAGCATTCTCCCGTTCATTTTTGATAACGCGTTTTGACAGAATCCATTTCCTAATCAGCTCTAAACACTCAAAATCCAGCAATACAAAATGAAAAACCACAAAAAGGAGGCTGCCAACATGCTATTTAATTAGCTGCCCAGCTTTGATGTTTTTGGTAAAGAATTAACACAAGTGATAAGACCCAATACCAGCTGAAGAAAGAGAGGATTCATGTAACCTATCCTGATTGATTGATTGGTACATATGGTTTGGTTTGGTATAATCCGTATTGTTGACTATTGTTCTACTTGGACTTGGAAATTGTGCCAGATTATAGTCACACCCGTTTTAAGTTTCGTTGTTTGTTTGTGATTTTGTTTGTTAAAGGAGCGTTTGGTTGTAGGTTGCTTGCCCGGAAATTTTGCTAGTTAATGATGTTTCCAATGCACCTTAATCAAATAGTATGATTATACTAATTCGTCAAAAAAGTTCATCAAGATATTGAATTGTGCAGTTTCAAAAAGCAAGAGCAAAGAATCCTTTAATTTTCCCACTTGTAATGAGTGGGTTGAATCCCCCTCCAGTTTGTTGTAAAGTTGTAGTCTCAAATTGAGCAAATCTGACAAGATTTCTTCTTAGTCACTTTACTCCTTAAACAACTTCTAAAGTATGGTTTAGAATATCCCATCGACCAAAAGATCTGAATTTTATGCCAAGAAGTCCAATTAAGTTCTCAGTCTCACTGTGGCCCCTTAAACTTACATACTCTCCTTTTCATTTCCTATGCAAATATAGTATATCCTTGGAGCCCATTTTTTTCAACTTCAGTATCTGGATGGATGTGTTGTGAGTTTATTTTTTTTCGTTCTTTTATTCTTCTTGCCTGCTCAATGTTGTTGCTGACTATCTTATAGCCTGTGGATACAATAATTTCATCAATGAGAGATGTTGCTATCGAGTGAGCAGCGATTCAAAAGAGTAGGCGGGGCTACGTGCTACTTATTGATCGAATACCATGGAATCAGATTTGTAGGTTTTCATTGTTGCAATTCGTGTTGATGAAACATTGGTTGCTTGTGCTGTTGACGCCATTCTGAGGTAAAATAGGCGTACTCATAAACTTCGTGCACATGGACTTGGCAAAGCAACCCAACTGCACTGATTCATTTTGCGAAAAATTGCGATTGCTACCATATTTTAAGAGAATCAACTTTTGCGTCCGTGAGCTAGCAGAGTTTTTCACCTAAAGTCGTTATCCTTTGCGGTGTTCAATACATTTCCGTCATCAACAAATCAATCATGATTAGGTGAAAACTTGTCACAGATATATGGAAGTAGGACTTCAAGTATCCCCATTTCGAGGGATTGAAACATTATCCAACCGAATAACTGCTGGTAAATTCTGCTTGGGTTATGATTCCCAGAAACCTAAAGAATAGCTTGCTTTGGAGGTTCCAAAGATCAATATAAGCCCCCACGGCCACTTTTCGAATTGAACGTATGCTTGTCCAACAAATGTTCGACTAGCACATATTCCTGTTCTTGCATATCAGTCCTACCCAGTGTTGTCAAAATCTTACAACTCACGAGTCACGATACATATCTCACGCTTCCCGTTTTGACAACCTGATCTTACCTACCAAATAAGATGGTCATCAAAGGCTTGAAAGTATGCAAATGAAACTCGTGTTGCAGACTCAACTGGTTGGAAGATTTGTTTCCAAGTCTAAAGAAGTCGTGCTGAATTTGTTTTGGCTGTGATTTTTTGTTCGCATGTGAACAACTTTCAATTCTCAAGAACTTATGAAACCTCATGTCAACTTACGAATTTCTTTCTTATCACTTCTTTTCGTGCTCAGTTCTACATGTTCGATCGTGGATTTGCTAGGGAATGAGCTGCTGTCCATGAAATAGCTCCGACTTATCTCGCTCGGGCATCTTATGCATCCATGATACTTCAGTAAACAAAGCTATTTCACGTGGAATCACTCGTACGTCTGTTCAAGATGTCCACACTGCTGCACTGCACCTTCACTGCAAGATCTATCTTTACAGAAGGTGTGCATTTTGTTTCATAAGCCTACTTACGTATCTGTTTTGCAGGGGGGGAAAAATTCATGAACAAGACTACATTATAAGCAGAGGAGGAAAGAGGAATTCAAGAGACAAAACATCAAGTCAAGTTCCCTAACCCTGGTGAAGCTGTATCTGGATCTCCGTATACCTTACAGGTGAATCCGTGCTTTCTCCAAGTAAAAGGAAGGATGGCTCCAAAAGCCGATCACAAAGTTAATCAGATCCAAAGGAAAGTGCGGAAATGGTTCATGAACACAACTGCGACATAAGCACACGACTAAGACGTAAGCACAGGACAGAACCCAATCACGAAAGTGAAATGTATCCGAAGGGCAGGACAAACGAACTTCACGACCCCAGTCTACCCAGGGAACTTTCCAAAGCCACCGAGAAGAAGATACCGCAGCTTAGATTTGAATCAAGTCTAATGTACTTGTATCAAGAATCAGTAGCAACTCTATGTAAACACATATATAGTACATTCATTATTAGAGTTAATGAGATGGCAAGATTGCCTTTGTAGATGCAATAATCAAACCTAAGTTGAACATTAAATACATGTCTTCGACCATTTGACATACTTAAGTTAGAACAAGAACCGAAACTAAAACACTCAAATTTCCAACTACTACATTCAAATACAAATACTTCTGATCAACTGGCCAACAACTAGAGTCTTCTTCCAGTTCCACCCGCGAGCAGACACAATTCCGATACTACAAAAACTAGACCACAATCTAACTACTGCTATCGCTATTGTTGATGACATTGTTATTGTGATTGTGATTGCTGTGATGATTACTGTTATTCCCCCCGGTCCTCCTATGCTTCAGCTGCGAAAGCTCCAACTGGGTCTTCATGAAAAACTGCATTCTTTGTAGCTCAAGCTCCTTGGTAAACTTCATCCTCTGCTTCTCCATCTCCACCACCTGCTGCAGCTTCGAGCTCTCCGCTTGCTCGTACGCCTCTCTGAACTTTAAAATCGCCCGAGTCAATTCCCTCACCGAATTCCCCCAATCGCCCGGGGATTTCGAATTCTTGTCCCTATCTCCTCCTCCACCACCGCCCCCTCCCTCCTTGCTCTCCTGCTTCACCGCCGGCCGCACGGCGCTCGAACTCATAACCCTCGGCCTCTTCGGCACCGGAGGCGGGAAACTGTCTATCGAGTCGGGCGACGGCGGCTCCGGTTCCGACCTAGACGAGTCGGACTCGTACCGACCAAACTTCGCTTTCGATTTCTGTTTCTGTTTTAGTTTCTGGTTAGGTTTCGCTAGCGGCTTCTGATTGTTTTGAAAGTGAGAGACAGCTCTAGAAGCCGAAGAAACCCCAACGGGTATCCCCACCGGAACAACTTTCTGGTGGCTGGGATTCGACCCCGAACCCGAGCCACCGGAAACCTTAGCCGCGGTGGGCCCAATCAAGTGCTCGAGCCGTTCGAAGAACGGCCACTTGCTGGGCCCACCGCCGGAGGCGATCCTTGCCTTCTCCACCTTGTACTTCTTCTTGACCGTATCGATCCGGTTCTTGCACTGAATATCCGTCTTAGGGATCTTCGCGTAATCCTCTCGGCTACTCACAATATCAGCCACTTCTTTCCAATGCTTCTGCTTCAAATTCCCCCTGCTCAGCTCCAGGTACCGCTCCCCCCACGCGTCGATCAAAACCGACGTCGCCCCCTCGCTCCAGCAATCCTCCCGTCCACCTCCACCGCCTCCGCCGCCGTTGTTGACGCCGGCGGAGGAGGAGCGAGGCTGCTGGATCGGCAGGGCGAGGGTGAGGGTGTTCTGGGGCGGGGCGGCGGCGACGGTCACCGTGATTCTGCCGTTGGATTGTGGGGAAGAAGGAGATCCGGGTTCAGGCGAGGGGTGTGACTGGGTTTCTTCGTCGTCTTCCATGGCCGACCGCCGATCTGATTGCTTTTGTAGAGAGAGAGAGGGGAGGAGAGAGAGGAGGGGGAGATAGGGTTAGGGTTAGGGTTTGTTTGTTCGGTGTTGACTACCGGCGGAAGGGAATATATTGACGGGGTTTCTTGACGACGATTTTTTTACGGGTTAGGATTAAAGAGGTGATTTTGTTGGGTTCCGTTGACGGAGAAAAAAGAGAGGGATTTGACGGCGTCGGTCACCGAAGGGAGGGGGACACGTGGAAGGGAGTTGGAGGTACGGGTTGGCCCGATTAGAAAATCTGTCACCGGACTGTGACTGTCATGACTCTTGCCGGCTTGGTTGGTTGACCTTCGTGTTGTTAGTACCTGATGTTTCAGCCATACGACGATCAACTCCTCTAGCTTTTTCATTATCTCACGATTGACCCTAGAATTACCGACTAACAGTCTACAAACACAACTCCGTCCGGAGCCGTTCGATAGATGTGGACTCATATGTATTGAACGGCTCCGAACACAAATGTAATCGGAATTGCGTTTTAAAATTGTGTTTTAAAATTGTGTTGATAATGCTTGCTGAAATACCAATGCTGGTGGCAAGGGTTGGTGGTTATTTTATTTAGGTTCAATCTTTGGGGCTGGAAAAGGTGGGATGTGTTTGACTGTTTGAGTGTCCGAATCCCAACTCCAGCAGCAATTAAAAGAAAAACAAAATAAGCTTGGTCACTTCTCTTTTTTGGTAAACTCTGGAAAGAATAAGCTTGCTCACTGCATCTATTACACCATTGATTATGCAAATTCAATAAAAATGAATTGAGTTCACCTCCCCAAATATTGCCTTTGTATCTTTTCTTTTGATTGAATAAGCGCAGTCACATAATCAGAAATAATGACTCGAAATCCAACTTGACGAATACAGTGTGTCGTTGCATATCCACCATATCCACCCGGGAAGGGGCTTTCGAGAATTGGCAAATTACAAAATCCATATCTAAGCTTTTTGAGATAATCAAATCTGGAAAGTTCCACTTACATCATACTTACAAAGACGATATGAGCTCCAAGTTTGTGTGCATTTTGGATGCATAAAAAGCAGAACTCAATGAATATTCCCCTGAAACTTATGCCGCAACATTTGAATACAATCTCTGGTCTAACAGCAGAAAATAGCGGAAAGTGCAACAAATGGCCTTCTAAGCAAACGTCAGCAAACAAGCTGCCCCCTTTTTATGCAGTTAAAACCTACGAAATACAAGATTTCTATGAATACATGCAAGTGAAAGATAATGCTATCAATACCGATGTTACAAACATGGTTATAGGGTCACTGGGTCAATGACCTATCATCCAAATGAGATGTTACAAAAATGGGATAGCCGCATCGTCAGCACTCTGAAGGCATTTCCTGAGAGTTTGTGAATGATAGAACTTAATGTGGTTTTGGCTTGAATCCATCAACAGCAAAATTTCTAGTTGCAGAAGGAAGTGCTAAGCGGAGCCCATCAAGTTCAGGTGTAGCAATCACTTGGCAACCTAGACGAGACCTGTGGAAAAGCAATATGGAATTTTAAAAGCTAGGGTTTCGAAAGAATAAAATGATGAGTTGCAAAATGAAGGTACTTACGTCTCTGTAAGGCCGAAAGCAAGATCTAACATGTCGTTCTCCTCATCAGTTGGATCATCTAGTTTATTGTAGTACTCCATGTCCTAACCAAGAACATCAGCAAATAAACTTCATACCATATACAACCTACTAAGCCCTTCCAGATATTTTCCGTCAGGAGCACAGAAAAACACACGTTCTTGCAAGGAAGTATTTGTCAGGCAGGAATTACTTTAATGGGCATACCCCATTCATAGCAATAAGCTTCACTATATTAGTGCTTAATATGCCAAAGTTGCACTAGCAATAGAATTTTTGCCCTTCAATAAAAAGATTGTTCATAAACATACCATCAAAATCACATGACAAGTGGAACAGGCAAGTGATCCTTCGCATGCTCCTGTAATCAACGTGAAATTAAGTCAACTTATGAACTGTACAGAAATCACATCTCACTCAAGTTCTAGACTCAGTAAATCTGTCAGAAGGTATATTGTATAGATAACTTCCTAGTCGCATAATGCGCAAATGCAGAGTTCCAATCCTCGACAACGTACCTTCAAGTTCTATGTCATTTTCATGCGCAGCTTCCAACATAGACATCCCAACTGGAACCTTAATATGCGTCTCCTCTCCATCTTTGTCAACAAATGTCACTGATATTCTGCAAAACAATAAGTAAGGCCATGGAGGAAATTTAGAAAATGCAGGACGTCGGTCTAGACTGTCTAGTACTCTAGTCAGATTTGATATTCTGGGTAGTTTTTTCTTCTTTTTCATTTTCACCCCACTTTAAGCTGCTTAGCCTACTGCTTTTTAGCTTCACTTTCAAGTACTCCGACCGAAACTCCTTTACTTCTCTTCTTATCGCACAAACATTATGCATCCCCCACAAAAAAAGGGAAAATAAAAACAAAAACAAAGACTTCAAAGATCCTGGCGGAAAATTGTGCATTTCTATGTAAAAGGGGCAAGAACATACTTTTCCTCCTCTTCATCCCCTCCCTCCTGAGCTTTACCGGCAGCCGTGCTAGAAAAATATTGGTGATTCTGGTTACAAAATGGTATATGAAGCTTCAGTTAGACGTTGGCACTTAAGGGCAATAATGACATCACAAGTCCTCTAGCAGAGTCTCATTCACTCATTGAGAAAACAACTGAACAACATATAGTCCCAAGTTACATAAAAGTGAAGATTTAAAATATGCAAGAGAAGAGCCACGTAGCATGGTAGAAACACAACAAATGAAATCGAAATAACCACTCTACAACTGCTTTAACCCCAAAACTATGTAACACAGAGCAGCTAGTCCTCTGCCTGTTATCTTGTAAGCCTACAGATCCATTCCATTACCACAATACTGTTCTGTAGCCGAATCACCAAAAAGGGATCTCAAACTCAAGTATGCCCAGGCTGATCACAATTCACATGCCACCACTTCTATACCGATCGGTACTTGGCTACATGCCCGTGTCACCAGCTGATGTCGCATGGCAACTGGTTGATTTTGCAGGTTAAAATTAACTAGACACTTCAATGCGTATCCATACTTAAAACAATACAAAGTATTTGTTCATATTGTTTTGCTGTATTGTGTTGGCAAGAGCATGCAAACAAGCCTACTTCTCTAGGAATTGGGAAAACCATGACTAACCAGATGCTGCCAAGGGCGATAGTGCAAAAGACGTGCATGTGGTACTTTCGGAGTAGATGTATGACCTGCCAAACACAAAGACCAAGAAGGAAAATAAGATTAAGATAAATCTAGTAAACCTGCATTCATTTCATAGTTAAAGAGTTCCTTTCTAGATTTGAACAACGTGCATCTATAAAAGTAGATAGAAAGAAAGCCAGCATAACAATGGGAACATGTTAGAGGTTTCTTGGAAAGCTACAAATCTGTCAGAAGCTTCCCGAATCATGTTTGGTTATTGAAGGACCGAAAACCGAGAAGAGGCAAGCCGCACGTGAGTCTTAGGAAGGGTGTAAACCAGAGAGCACAATACAAGGAAAGTCTCTTAGACGCTTTCCTCATGTGCAATGAAGACTAGGAACAAGGATAGATATACATCACATAATATACCACCCTACCATATACCAAACCGAGCTATAAGCACCAATCAATTGGCATCGACACAAGCATGGATTGGTATAGTTAGAATACATGTTATGGCTGATGACATAATAGGAAATGTGTCCCAAGATCTACTTTGGATGTCAAGGCTTTTAACATGTAAGTTATACTAATTCAATTGGCAAAACATTTGCCGATTCCACAGAGATGTCCTTAAAAGACAACATTTTTAGCACTACTCAAAGAAGTGAAACATTGTAGTTCCTATATGTCCGAAGCTCCAGATTATAAACGAAACGCAATGATGATTACATTGCAAATTAGCCAGTAGAAGATTGTATCTAAAGTTCTACGTAATCTTAAATGATGCTGCCACCAAGAGATCAAAATTAACATCCGATAAAATTGGAAAGATACAGAGAAGATTAGCATGGCCCCTGCGCAAGGATGACACTCACAAAAAGAGATCAAAATTGAACACTAAACTACTTCCATTTTTCAATCGTCAATCTCACAGAAACTCACAAAGTTAAACTGAATTTGAAACCGAGTCGATTGACAACCAAGTCCAGAAAACCAAGCCAAAGGGAAAAAGCCATCATCCACAAGTTTGGGTAAACCTTAAACAGCAGTATACTCTGGAAATGACATAGCTACTCAACTATTCAATTCTGGCACTAAAATCATTATAAAGCTTGATAAGAAAAATCGTTATAAAGCGAGTGAATGATTAGATACCTGTCGTTAAACCCTTGATCAAACGAGCTCCAATACGCGAAATTTTAGTGACAAACATAATCGTTGCTTTACGAGAACCTGCGGCGCGTAAAAATTCAGAGGAGTGAAAAAAATTCCTCAAGTCCTTTCTTTTAACGCAAACACTTGGTGGCCAAATCAGCGACGGACATAATCAACTGCGTTCACAACTTCGGAATTCCAACAAAACCCTAGCAATGCAAAACCCTAACATATGCAAGGGATATAATACATAGCGTTGCCGAGAAACCCGAGGAAAGGATTAACCGGTGACTTAAGAAAATTAATTTGTGAATGAGATGAAGCTTGAAACGAACCTGTTTAGATCAACTGTAGGAGGGGACTTTTCTGGGCAATTTTCTATGTTGTTCGAAGCCGCCATAAAATATGGAGCCACAATAAAAAAACACCAGCGAAAAACGGGGGAAGGCTTCGTTGGAGATGCGGGGGATCGAACCCCGTGCCTCTCGCATGCAAAGCGAGCGCTCTACCATTTGAGCTACATCCCCAATTTGTTGATCAGTGGAGCACAACTAACATAGTATAAACAAATTCAGCACATCCACGTACAATAGTAACAACCTACTAGGGGTGATAAACGAGTCAAACGAGCCCAATCAGGTTTGATGATCTAGCTTAGTTTGATAACTTAATGAGCTTCAAAAATACTATGTTCGAACTTAGTTTGTTTATGAGACGAGCCGATTTCAAGCGAGCTTTAATCAAGTCAAACAAGAGCCAATCTCGAGATCAACGAGAAGTTTGAATTTTTTATACACAATCAACCGAATGAGCCAAGTAGTAGCTTGTTCAAATTTGGCTTGAAATCTTAACGAGTTTCAAAAAAGAAATGTTCAATCTTGCATGGTTTAATTATATAACAAACCAATCTTAAACAAACTTTTATCGAACAAACATGAGCTCAAAATCGAATAGCTTGGTTTGTTTAGCAGCCCTACAGGCTACAATCAACTAAGGTGATTCTCACATGACATGGTTGGTGGAACATTAATTTTAGTCACCTTCTTCTTGTAGCATACGTGGCAGTGTCTGTTAGATTGATAGAAAATGACAAAACAATGAAACGCAATACAAATAATCAAGTGCGCCAGTATAAAGATATACAAACAAAAGAAATGCGTAGAGATCATCCATGAAGAATGATGTAGATTGCCTATCATTACGAAAATTTTCTGCAGTAGTGAATTAGCAAAAAGATAGAAAGAAATGGTTTCGAAAATAAAGGCAAATCTCACTGTAGGACCATTTTCAGAGGGTCTTAAAGGGAGAGTAGAGAAATCTAGGAGGTTTATGGCATTAGCCTTGGAGTCACATCAACACATGGTGGCCTAGTCCGCCCAATTAATTGAAGAAAAAGGCAAAGAATTCCTTAATTGCTAGTATGTTCGTCCCACCTCATTCAAAATTTCAATTAAACTACCAATTTACGAGAGGTTTAATTGTGAAACAAGATCATTGAGTCTTCTAATCAGCGAAAGAAGGATCGAGATCCTCTATGAGGATTATCTTTGTGAGAATCGCGTGAATCTTTCTTTACTAATGTGTCATGGCTTCCAGTACTTCAGCTTTACCGTCTCTCTTTGTCACCCTTTCTTGCCCTCCCAAGGCCAAATGCTCAACAAGCTAGACAATTTAACAGCTTCTCAACCATGCATGGTTTGGTACTTTTGTCAAAATATAATTCTAGCTAGTTAGCTATCTGCCTTATGCGCAACATATATTGAACGACTATTTGGAGTCTCGGACGCTGAATAGAGATACGAATGGGTATACAAGAAAACGCTCATCCATTACATGTCAACTTGAGTTTCAACTTTTGGAATAGGTTGTAAGGCCACTTGACCCGGATAATTGACTACAACGCAAGTCATGACAACTTCTGTATCATGTGCCATATTTATCTGTTATGATGAACAATTATTGATATCTTGCTCGTAGCATTGTATAGGCTGTCTTTGTATTTTAGGGTTCCATAAATTCCAGACTCTTGCACCAAAAGAGGAAAGGGGAATAGTGAAAAGGAAGAAGATTCTGATGATTTGACTTCAAATTTTTGCTTTATTCAATGTAGGCTGGGCTAGAACTTGTGCCAAAGGTTCAAATAGAAATGGCAGTAGAAAGATTTCCCCCCATCCGTGGATGCTCATGCTCCAAGAATACAATTTCATGCTCAATGGTACTCAATAACTTAAATTTACTCACGCTTGATTTATCTATTTTCCTGTCCTCCAGCAATGTATGAGACTTAAATATCAAATACTACTTAACTTATGTATGTTCAACCAGAAACTCTGCAAATTGTGCAAATTAAGTACAATCGCCAAGCAACTGTCAATTGATGAAAGGACTGTGGCTCCCCATACCGGTATTCATCGATTGGGTGCTGACTCCCTTGATACGGTTTGTTCCCCTCATTTTGTTTATAATTTGGCATGAACGCCTATATGAACCCATGGGTGTATTTGCGTGAGCTTCTGCATCTGGTTGTCTCGAAAGTTATGTCAGCTTGTTTGACACAACTTGTTCTACTTTTGCTTTCACAAAAACTACTAGTATGACTGTATGAGAAGTATCAACTTCAATACATTTGCATTCTGTTGTTTTGAATCGATTTTCGTAAAAATTACATTGTCTTGACAAATGCATGTCTGAATTTGCAAAATCTCGGCTTCTAATTGCAGGTATATCTTCCCAATTTATATCCCAGTTTTTATCTTTTCTGGGGTTATTTTAAAGCTTATTGCAACAATACAAAAATCATACAAAACATATGACGCATAACTATTTCAGTTGTGCATATATGCAAAAAATGTATAGTAGCTTATAATAAAATCAAATCAGGTTGAAATTATGATGGCATTAGAAGAGAAGTTTGGACTTTCAATTTGGAGAAGGTGGTGCTGAGAATATAGCCAAAGTTCAAGATGTTGCTGATCTGATTGAGAGAGAGTAAAGACTGCTTTTGCTTAATTTAATTCAGCTGCCTCGACCCATGTCACAACGATTACAGGACCCTAAGTGGTATTTTTTCTGTTAATTAACGTTCAAAAAGTGCATTGATATCTCTGAAAGCTGTATAGACATCCGCAAAAGTGTATTGATATCTGTGAAAAGTATATTAAAACTCTTTTAACTTTTTTGACATTAGGTGTGAATTATCCACTGCCTAGTGGGAGATTAGCAGTAAATTCCATTTTGCCCGTTACTTTCGTATCCACCTATTCTAAAGTTTAGCAAAGCCGATTTGCAATCATTCTAATTTTTTTTTATTCTTTTGAAAGGCAGATTGTCAGTTAAACATCATCAAATTTGATACAGAGATCAAGAGGGAGAGAAAAACAGCACACAGAATCAAATGGAGGCTTCAAACAAGTTCCATTGAAAGAGGATCCAAATTACAGACACCATATTTACAATTTACAAAGACAACCCAGATACAAAACCTGGAAACAGAACCCAAAAAAAAACGAAGACAAAAACATAAGAAAGCCATCACAAGAAGACATATATATATATACAGAAAACAGCTAGCAGAGCTCTAATTTTCCGAAGCCAGCTCCTTTTTTTTGGCCCCAAACTTTATGTACAAGGGGGGAGGGGGAAAGCCAGCTCTTACTTCCTCTTTCATAAACTCCAAGAAGCATTTGGTTCCTAACGTGATTTTCTCTCTCCATCAGAAAAAAACACCTTTTTATTACACTAAACTTGTATATCAATGCACAACTGCATTAGATACACATGCACCGTAAGATTACCCTACGATCTTCACTTTGTACAAAAGTGGTTGATTTTATTCGCCGATTCTTCATGCAAAATCGTCTCTTCCTCTCTCAACGATCCAAAGCATTGATCACTATCCTGCAACGCATTTGCCGGCAAATATTCAATCAGAAATCCTCCCCCAAACCAAAGTCCTAGACAAGATAGTACCACTACACTACACAATAAAGGCTGGTTTAGTTCATGTCAACGTGGTTTACGATAGATTGACAAACACGCTCAGTTTCAAACCCACAATCTCAAGGTTAATAGGCTGAAGAATTTAACTAGTGAAGTAATGCTTAGAGAGGAAGATCGGACTTCT
>JAOTQK010000023.1:25777133-25794661 GCA_025642025.1 Rhododendron ferrugineum
CACAATGTACTTATGGTAATGGTGGAGTGGTGATTGTGGTGGTGGTGGTGGGTTGGTGGTGATGGAGCGAGGGGGGTTGGTGGTGGTGGTGGTGGCGGAGGTGCAGGTGGAGTGGTGAGGGTGGGGATGGAATGGGAGTGGTGGTGGTGTAATTGGAGTACGTGGTGGTGGTGGTGGTGTAATGGTTGGGTGGCGGTGGAGTGATAGTGGTGTAATGGTGGCAGTGAGTGGTGGTTGTACAATGGTGACGTTGTGGTGGTGGCGGCGGCGGCGTGGTAGTGATGGCGGTGGTGTGGTGGTGGGCTGAAGTGGTGGAGTAGTGGTGGTGGTTGTGCAATGGAGGCGGCGGCGTGATAGTGGTGGTGGTGGTGGTGGATTGATGGTTATGGTGGTGAAGTGGTGGTGGTGGAGTGGTGGAGGTGGTGGTGATGGAGTGATTGTAGGAGTGGTGGTGGTGGTGTTATGGTGGTTGAATGCAAATACACAAAAATTTAGTCAGAATTAAGTAGCTCAAAGCTACTTAATCTTTTTCAACTTTTTAACCTACATTTTAAGTAGCACTTAATTTGTTAAACAATGTAAAATGTGGTTATCAAACCTACTGAATCACGTATTACTTAATTGATTCAATTTTAAGTATTGAATTTAGATTATCAAACAACCCCTAACTTGACCGGGACTTGTTAGGGTGCAGTCCATCCACATACCCTTAAAGCTTCAAATAGCATTATCAAATTAGCGTGTAAAAATAGATGTGTCTCTTGACTTTTTGCACCCTAATCTTGTTAATTTTACGGAAGCACTTAAACTGTTTTAAAAAAAAAAGATTATGCTTGATTATTATTATTTTTTTAAACAAATTGGTGCCTAGATCGGTTCACGAGCACCTCAACTAATTTCGGAGCGTTGGAATTACAGATCAAAGCTTAAATGGCCCCAAGAGTTTTTCTACCGTCGTTAGTCGAATATGAACTTGGAGAGATATCAGCTTCTTAGTAGCGGTCATGTTCTCACTCAACCAATCACCTGGCCAGAGTTAACTGCTTCATCCATTATCCCCATAAAAGATTAGGGAAAGAAATAGGACCTATCGTTTCGTCAACATAGAGCAATGAGTGGATAAAGATATATATAGGGAAATGAGAATAATAATTTGAGAAAAAATTTATTGGGGATCGTATTAAAAGAGGGGGCGGTTCTGACAAATCATAGCGAACAGAGTCCAACGCGAAGGTGGGATTCCAAATTTTATTGCCGTTTAGCAGAATAGAATCTCAAGAAAGTCTCGATTTAAATTCCTTTTTTCTAAAAAGTAAAAAATGGCCGAAAGCATCAGTTAGTTATGGCCCCGGCCCCTTGTATAAGTGGAAGCAATTGAATCAGTGATTAAACATTTAAACCCAAATTAGTGCCAACGTTAATGGTGACCCCTAGAAATTTATGCTACCCAAAAGGATAAGAAAAACTAGTACTCCTAATTCCTAAGTGGATTGATCATATGGTTTTCCTTACCTCTCATCTAGTAGGAGTACTATTTATAAGGGAGGCCTTCTGTCCCTTTTTGAATTCAAAATCAGAATCTGTTTCCATCTTTCTTCCATCGCCCACCAAACTCGGTGGAAACAATCGTCTTGCTTCATCATTTCCATTTTCCACTTGTTCGAGCAGTTTTCAAGGAAATGAAGCAAGAAATTAGTCTTGAATTTTCTTTCAAATCACTACATGACCCTACAAATGTTACAACTCTTTTTTTTAGTATTTTAACTTTTAACATATGTTCAAAATTTTACTCAGAGAAGAATATTAACACATGTTTAGTACTCCCCTATCTGAAATTTCTTCATACTCTCCATTTTGTCCCACAATTTAATTTGGACTAAAGCTAGTTTATGGTGTAAACAATTTTCGAAGCACCAAAGAAATACTACTATAATCAATTAATTATTCCTTTTTTTTTTTTTGGGGGGGTGGGTTTACAAATTAGTTATTCCTCCATTCTACACGTGGTAATATTTAAAATAGTGATGAAACCCAATTGGGGGTGGGGGACAGTGAATCTTCTTCACAAAAGACAATTTGAATTATGATTCAACTTGCTATCTAATAATTGCCAAAAAAAATCATTAACTTGCGTTTATCTAAAACTAATAGCAAAACTAGATACTACATAAACTTTCCAGATCCGAACACAACATCGGGCCTTACAAAACATTTATTAATTCTATGTCAACTTGCAACTTTCTTCAACCTTTTTTTTTTTTTTTTTGGTAAATGCTTTCAACCTTTTGAATCATTCAAGGTTGAAAATTGTCCACTTCTTCCTTCTTCTTTCTTTTTTTGGCAAGTTGTTCCTATCATTATCACCACATATTGCTCCCCCATGACAATAATTATACCATGGATTAAGATATCTGAATTCTGAAGAAAAGTCTTTAGCGTGTCTGCACCAAAATAATACTCTCTCTCTCTCTCTCTACACGAACCGGAAAAAGTAATAGTACTTTTACCAGCCTTATGGATCTTGAATACGTAATAGATTTCAATTAATTATATTCAACAAATTAAATTTTATAAATTAAAAGATACAAACCATTTTAAAAATGACAAACTCAAAACGGTGCGAAGGGAGTACTTGATTTTAAATTCTTTGCAAATAAGAACATGTCAAGTCTTGATTTCATCCCATCAAAGCAAAAGCTAGGAAAAATAAAGAAAACCACAAGGATGGGTTACTTTTAAAATACGTAATTATCTCCTCATATATATTCTGTCTAGTTTTGAGCACCGTCCCTCAATTATAGCCTTTGAATTAAGTGAATGGGATCCAATGAATCTGATCTCTTTTTCAAACAAGAAAGAGATATTCTATTTGCTACTAATTACGTACTTAATTAAGAATCTAGAAGAAACCTTGCAAGTTGCCGATCCTCATCAGCTACATGGCCCATTGGCAACTTGCGAGGCCTTTGCGATCTTTTTTTGAGACAACGATTATTTTATTTTATTTTATTTTTTTAATCTTCATAGGGAGAAAACGAAATTTTGGGACAATGACATAATACACGAGAGTTTAGGTATTGTGTGTGTGTGTTTAAAGGGTTCATTATGCCTCTCCCTAGTCAGCAATTACCTAGGTGAATTGGTATATGAAATTATCCTTTTGCCCTCCTCCAAAGACATAATACACGAGAGTTACAAGAAAGTTATATGCCCTATTTTTTTGGATCTAACTTCATAGTAGAAATCATTCTCATCAAATTAATTGAACAGTTACTAAAAGCAGAAGAGGTTTTATTTTGCAATATAATTTTCAAAATCAAACTAAACGTTTGATAATTTTCGTACGATCTCCTTGTATTGTACCGAAATGCTCCATTTGACTTTTTATAATGGACCTTGAGAAAATGCACGAGGGGCAACTTGTAGAGACATGAAATGCTCCATTTGAGTTTTTTAATGGACCTCTGAGAAAATGCACGAGGGGCAACTTGAAGAAACATATAGGCCCAGTGACGTACTTTCACCAACAAGCCCTATGTATAAACTAAATCATGGCATTAGATTGTAGAAGAAGTAAGCGCAATAATACATTGGTGACCACATTTTGGGTACTCCGTATTATGTAAGGTGCTTCTAATATATTAGTAAAATGTATCTAATTTTGTCATGTGACAAAACACATTGTACTAATAAAAGAGTGACACATCACATAGTATTGAAAATATGGTCAAATGGGATCTCCCTAGCATTGCTCTATTGGAAAATGAGTTTGCACATCTTGGTAGAGATTCAAAAACCAGATTGCCATTATCCTCATTTTTGACAGGGGAGGAAGATTACAAGCAGAGACGAACCCATTTTGTTTAGTACTAACAGATATGGTTAAGCAAACCTGCTTGCTCAATTTGCATCCAAAAGAAGCAAAGGGAAGGGGTAAAAAGGAGATAAATATTGCAACTCACAATCAAACGAAAGAACTACATCACAACCTTCCTACAACGGAACTATTTGAACTCAGAAGTTGAAATGGCTAGTTACAATCCATCAAATGCCGATTCGCGCCTTACATATCAGGCAATCTTGCTGACCGAGTTGTCTGGGCATCTTCATCTACGTAAATTGTGAAGTCAATGATTACACTTTATATCTATGTTGAACTTGGAACCATATGCGTAGATTTGCATCAATTGGTGAACTAGCCATCGCACCGTCAAGCATAAATACTAGAGTAATAGTCATCTGAGGAGACGTCATGGCCAGATGAAACCTTCTGCTTCCTGCCATGCTGCCTAGTTACGGCTCCTCCCATTGGAATTCCTCCGGCTGCTGCTGCTTTTCCCCTCTTCTTGGGATTTTCCTCCGCCTGTCTTGACAACATCAACAAGAAAGAAAGCATATCAGACAATTGAGAATATACTTCATTATTTAGACAAGAAAGAAAGCATATCAGACAGTTGCACTCATACAGTCGTACCTAATTCCTAAATCAGTTTCTCAAACATTCTTGACCTTGTCATGACACGACTCAGAATATTATATCCGAAACACTTTTTAGAAGTTATCTTCTTGTATCCGTATCCTACATTTTTATACTTCTCCATATCAACGAATTGCTATTGATCATATGGTCTCGCGTAAAAGAGGATGAGACAGACAACTACACTACACAACAGTAATCCAACCCCCTCCCCTAAGAAATATCTGAAAGGATAAAGAAGTAAACCAAACAAAAAAGAGTTTTTTTTTTGGTACATAATTTTGCTCCTCTTGATGATCCAAAAAAACCTTTTCGCAGTCATTATATTCCTTATTACAACTTTTTAGTCCAGCGAATTTCAGTTTCATGATCATCAAAAAAATTTCAAGTAAGAAATCTTAGTAGGCACCGTCAAAAACCTGCATGGTGGCAAAACATCCTCAAGGTGAGTGCACACGCAAACATCGGGGTGTAATAGAGAGAGGGAGAGAGTACTAACCCCAAAGCAAAATCCCTCAAAGTGGGCATCAAATCCAGAATCATTTTTGGCCCTTCCTGAGTACATTTCAGAGGAATTACGCTTGTTGGAAGCATTGGAGCTCTTGCCACAAGAGGCATATGAAGATGATGAACAGGAAGAAGGGTTCACAATCGGAGAGGTGGAACCAAATACTTCGATATCACTCTGAAACAGTTCCTCATACAGCTCCTGCAACTCCTCAAAGCTCTCCTCCCCATTTTCCTGTAGTCAAACCACGCCATATTACATGAATGGAGTTGAAGCATAAAGTTAAATATAAGATAAAGGATAAAGACTTTACGTTACACTCATCTTGGCACATGATATCTACAATTTCATTGAGAAAATCACCCATACCCTGCATCACATTGCATGCACGTCGTCAACTTCAATATTGTAGATATGTATTTACCAATGAGTCCGATCCCACAAACCAACCCCACGTTATGCACACTAAATGTATGAAAAACCAATTGATAAACACCATAGCCGTTTAGGCCTCCCCCATGGCTGATCAAACCCGCTATATTAAAACCGGAAAAAAAAAAAAAAGCACAATGAGAACACAAGCACCAGTGGGTCATGCATTCGTAAAATTAGCCTCTTTTTCAGGTGGGAAGCTAGTGATCAATTAACAGATGAAAAAAATGCAATTAGTTGAAAAAAAAAAAAAAAACATGAAAACGAATTACTCAAAAGTATAGACAAGCAGCTTTCCACATATATAGCCCTTATTTCAAACCAAAACCCTTGCCTATAACTCAAAAAAATACCTCTAAGGTTAAAAAGATTTTCCACAGGACTCACCTAAAGCAATGAATCTGATGAAAAATCAATCTCAAAATGTAAAAGTAGAAACTGAAAAATAAGCACCAACCTTACTGAACCGGAGCCAATCCGGTAAACATAACCTCAGCCTCTCACAGTAACAAGGAAGACACGGGCATGTCAAATTAAAAACCAGCAAATAGATAATATAAATCAACAAAAAGCAAACTTACATTTTGGTCATCATCACTATCGTAGACTCCAACGTCGTACAGAAACCTCTTGTTGGTGTCAGAAAGAACTGAAGAGACCAAACAAAATATAGCATCATCTTGTGAAACCAATGATAGCTCCGAATATTAGATTTGCTATGGAACAGTAGGTAGATTTTTCAACAAAAAAACGACTTTACCAGAATATGCCTGTTGAATGCCCTGAAATTTCTTCTTCGCGTCCTCCATGTACTTTGCATTTCCAGAAGCTGTACAACGATCTGGGTGCCATCTCTGCCCAAAACACAGAACCAAATGAATTTGTAGACACCTACTCACCCATTGAAAATTTGCCGGGAATATAATTAATTAGAAAAGAATCTTCTACTACCCAGATTTCATATTCAACAGAGCTGACAAATTTCTCTGCCATGGCCAACTCAGAAATTTAGAGAGAGAGAGAGAGAGAGAGAGAGAGAGAGAGAGAGAGAGAGATTTCAATGGTGAAGCAGAAACCCACAAACACAGGAGGTCAACCAAAAAAACGACTTTTCCAACCGCCATTATAGGACTTGAGAAGAAAAAGGTTTCTTCATATAGAGAATCGTGAAACAGAGCGTAGGTTCAATTCTAACCGTTGCAAGCTTCTTGTAAGCATTTCTTAGCTCAGCCTCAGAGCATTCCTTTTCCAAGCCCAGAACTGCATAGAAATCGCTACTCCTTTCTTCTCCGGCGGCCATTGTTCTTGTTCTTGTCAACGAATTACTCACAACCAGTCACAACCCACCAAAACACTTTCTCTAATTTATGTGTACGTATATTTGTATATGTATATAACTTAAGCAGGAAAGATAAAGATTACATTTTGATCAAGTAGAATGCGGAAATCTCGGGGGAGATCAATTGCTCTACGTTAAAACGGTAAGCACAGGAATGTTCCGGAAACAGGGTTATTTAAATACAGGGGGGCCTTCTTGAAGATCATGGCAGTATAATATACTACTATGTTATGATTGTTTGAAAATAATAAATGGGCTAGTATATTAGATAAGGAATGTGAAAAGGCAAACGGCTGAGATTCAATGTTGAGGTAGATATTTGGGGGTGTAGCTCCAGAAAGTTCTGTTTTGGAGTACTTTATTACTAGTTGGATCTTTTTTAATGCACTGGAAATTTATGCCTTCCAACTGACAGAGCTATCAAAATAAACTAATTAATACTAGTAAGAATGACCTTACGAAAAGACCTACTAGAAAGAACGGATCAAATCATGACCCTTTGATCAGAGAAGATTTTCAGTGCCGAGCGGCTATCACATGGTGCCCGCTCGGCACATCCAGACCGTTCATTTCGGTTTTAAACGACTCAGATTTGAAAAGAGAAAGAGAAGAAGAGTGTTGGACTGTTGGAGTGAGAGGAGAGAAAGTGTTTCAAACTGGGTCGTCCACATGTGTTGCTCGGGCATCACATCGGCGGTGTGACGTGGTACCTACCCGGCCCCCAAATTTTTTTCCTTTGATCAACCCACCAACTAGATGTGTAGAACACCTTCTTAAAAAATAAATACTTATTTCACATTTTCAAACTCAAAAATAATGTAAATGAAAAAAAATTTGATTTTTTTGCACTTTTCAAAAGATGTCAATGAGATCTATCAAAGAAGATCCATAGTGCTAAAAAAATTATTTGTATAAACACATTATTTTTTAACTTGAAATTACTTTTTTTTAAAATAAGTAGTACTTATTTTCGTTTCTGGAACGGCCCAATTCAATAGATCATCTCTCACTCTTAGCTAGAGACATGCTCAACCTTTTGGACAATAGCCAATAATATGAGTACTTAAACATCAAATCGTTTTGCTCAAACATCAAATCGTTTTGCTCTTGTCCTTTGGGTGGTGCTAAGGCCATTTACCAGCATAAATAAGGATATGGGTTTCTTGGACTTCGAGAACGCTGTGAATAACCCACAGCCTGTAAAGAATGATGACCCCACCAAATTCCCATTCACATCATCAGGACTCGGGAGCATTTTTTGCTTCCTCTATCGACCTAAGTTTGTCTTGTTTGTTTTAGAATTTGAAAAATATTTTTCAAAAGATTCTTTTTAGATTTTTTATATTTTCAATTATTTCTCTCCACTTATTACTCTTACTATTTTTTTTAAAAAAAATTTAAAAAGCAATGCAAACACAGCATATTCCGAAATCCCTGTTTTGCCACACCTAATGGCTTACTGGAAAAGGACCAACTAGTACAAATGTACAATTGGTCGAAAAGTGTATAGACTCATCGAGAGAACCATCTGTCGTGAGGTGGTTGTTGTACACAAGGACTAGGTTGATGACAAGGAACTGAACAAAAAGTGGGGGTCCCCCACCTAATTAAAAGAAAGTGGGGGTCGATCCTCTGTATGTTAACATGTTATGAATATCTGTGCCTTGTTCTGTTAAATGAAATAAGTACTTATTTTTTTGAATTATAGGTTTTTTTTTTGAAGATGTGAATTAGAGGTGATGTATTGTGAATGAATGTCATGTCTCGTAAAGCAAAAAATAAGTACTTAAAAATAAAAACCTTGGCGGCACATGGAGCACAGGATTCAGGAGTCATGGAACTGGTCCACCAGCTACAAGTTGCTGGAAGAAAGTGGCCCCAGCTTGCAAAGCAGCCTATCAGAGCTTCGCCTAGGTCATAATACTGTGTCTGCTGGATCCCCGGATCCTGATTCTTGGGGCACAGCCACATGCTGTCCGAATAATATTTTGCACCACACATTATATGGAGCCGAATACTTAATAACTAAACTAATATTGCCTGGGTGACACCTGATGAAATATTGGGGGTGGGGATGCTATAGTGCATGGGTGCAACTTAGTGGTGTAGTGCCATAAAAGAAAATCGTTTTGTCCTCACTAAACATTGCAATAAAACATTTTCGAACCACAAATATTGCTTGAAGCATTGTTCCACAGTGGTTTTGGATACGATAAGCGTTGCGTTCTAATTTCCTTCACAATCAAAAGGATTCAAACGTCACTTGGTCATGTCTAACTTACACCCAAAAAATCTTTTCTTCGCCATGAATGTATCAGTACATAAAAGTGACAAAAGTTCATTCTATAAACCATTCACATTCATAATTGAGCAACACTCAGCAACAACAATTTTCCAGATACTCCCAATTACTTGTGATGGCCATGACATGAGATTAAGGGAATGTTGATATAGGTCTACATACAAAGTTGATTTGTGAGGGCAACTGATTTTCCACTTCTATAAGCATTTCATACTCCTTTGTCTAAAAGAGGGGTGTGAGAGGCCAAAGGGGTGGGCTGATATCATATCGTATCCTAAAACTGCATGGTGCCATTTTCAGATCAGAACCAAAGATGTGATTAAGTTTGCACACTTACCACAAATGTAATTTTGCCAAAACATTTTGATGTAACACGGGAAATATAACATGGAAACTTACTTTGATCTCGTACAACTCTGTGTCCTCATAGCTTTAATCCCACCAATTCCCAGTTGGAAAGCACCTGGACCAGACCTAGCATCTGGAAAAATCCACCTTTTGCTTTGATAGAGAGACATGCCAACAATTGGAGATGGATTCATATCCAACTTTGTGTCTATAGCGTCCTCTCTCCATGTTGGAACTTGGAAGGTATCAAGCTACATGGATCTGCAAAAGCCCCAGTGCCAAAATTTTCAAAAACACAGCCAAGTAAATGTACGTGTACTTCTCGACTCCAGTCACATGGGTTTTTTGTCGTTTTCTGCAAACACAGTCATATGTTTTCAACCTGGGAACTTTTAACCATGTCCAAAGTGAGCACATCAAACCACAGATACCAGTAGCAATATATATTGATGGTCATATTCCGATATTCGTTAAGTCATTTGCTCTGCTCGTGTTTCAAAAACCTTAACCTCAAACTGGAGAGGCGCATAAGAGCTCGTAAGTGATATAACAATGCATAATTTGTTGAGGGAAGTGCATTCACTTTTTTCTCAAGGATCTTTTTCAAGTAAGAAAGTATCAAAACTCCCAGAATTCGAATTGCGGACCATGCTAAATTAAGCTACAACATAACACACGTCAGTTGCACCGAAGAATTGCAGAACATGCTGAATTAAGCGACAACAAAAACATACTTTTAATGAGTACAAAAGAAGACACAACAAACTTAAAGAGTGAATTCATTATAGTCTTATACAAACTCTTATTTCATATTTACATGCAAAATTAACATGGCAGGCTCGCTAATATGATCATGTACTCAATCGTGCCATACTAGATAGTCCACAACTATGACATGCAAATAAAGTTGGGCTAAACACCATATTTCCTTACAAGTAGCAAATCGCACAACTGTTAGTCATAGTGAAGCATATGAACAACTATTATTGAATAATATCAAGCCCATGCTTCCAATTGTGCCTGCACAGCATTTCGGAAGGAAAAAATTACCGCTCGACCTTGGTCCTGCCCCTAATTTCTCTGGTTACCGTTTAGCCACTAAACAGAATCAGTGGGAGTTACACACAGGATATATATTAGAAGATTTATGCTCGATGCAGAGAAGCTAGAGGGATGAGGAACTTGCCTTCACAATACACCAGTTGTCTTAACTCTTAAGCACAAAATAAAAGATTTCCTAGAATTATCTTCCCGCTGCCAGGGCGAATTCCCCCAATTTTCTGCTTGAATCTGCATCAAAGTGTGCTAAAGATTCAGTACAATCTTACGAGCAGGATAAGCTTATTAGAACTCGATTAGCGCACTACGAAATTAGATACACAAGCCTCTCAACAGTAAATCGCATTAGAATGGCTTTGGGCTTGAGAGCAGCAATTTTGGAACAGATAATTACGATTCGTAATATATTTTCTAAAAGCCGTACCTCTTGATTCATTTTCAGCATCGGGAAAGTCTACAATACACATTCCTTAAAAGTGTGTACCATATGCACCTATTGTATGGTTTATTCATAACATTTTAGTGTGTTACATAACTTTTGTTCAAAAACTCATAACTTTTCAACATTATGATTCGTAACATTTTCATTATGATTCATAACATTTTGGTGCATTCGTAACTTTCATACTAAAATCATAACTTTTTAGCAATACCATTCGTAACATTTTCTCTATAAGTCATAATATTTTTGGGGTGCATATCAAATAAGAGGTGTATATTGTAGCATTTCCCGCCCGCATCAGTGAATTCGTTCGCTTTAGGATTCCAAAATCAACCAGTCTCTCTGCCCACGGTCCCAAATAAGTTTTTTCTCCAATTATTACTCTCATTTCTCTATCTATCTCTCTACTCATTCCCCAAAACACCTCCCTCAAAACCTAAACCAAACATAGCCGGGTTTTAAGAACGCGCACGCGCACACAAAGAGAGTTTCTGAATCCTAGCTAGCGCTGAACATTTGGGTTTAGGGCATATTTGAAGCAATACACGATTTGGATTGAACCAGAAACTAAGACCTTACCCATTGAAACTCAACATTAGAGAACTAATCACGTTAAAAGCACGTACACTTTTTTTTTTTTATTTATAATCACATGTCTGGGCCAGCTTACGTTTATGTCCAAAGCACGTGCACGTTTCATTGTAGAACAGATTACGGATACGATATCGTAAACAAACACTTAGGAATTTAGAGAAGGTTACGAGACACGAGAAATCAAAAGGTAGATAGATAGATAGATACACATTACCGGTGAGAGAAGTCGAATCGAGATCGACATTGTTCCTTGGCACTCTCTCACGCTATGTCCATGTGAGAGAAATTGGGGCTTTCGGAAAAAAGGATTCCATTACCGGTTGTTGGCTGTTAGGTGACTTAGGTCCGGCGGAAATATTCTCTCCAGAAATGGCGGGACTCCTGGGTTTGTTTTGTTCGGAAGTAATGAAAACTCCGTTTGGAACTTAGAGAAAGGAAAGGAAAAGAAAGGAAAGGAAAGTGGGTAGGAAAGCAGGGAGGATAATTCTTTCTTGTTTTGTTATTTTCTTATTTTTCCTTCTTTTCCATAGGTTCCAATTTCCAAACAAAGCCAGAAAGGAAAATAAAAGAAAGGGAAGGAAAATGAGAGGAAAATTTACTATTTACTAAATTTGAAATTTTTATTTGTTTATCTCTTTCTCTTTCAGCCAAACAACAGAACGAAATTTTTTTTTTGAGTTCCAAACAGAGCCTAAAAAGACAGGAAATTGGAAAAAAAAAATATACCAGTCTTTTGCTCATTATGGAAATTCTCTTTGTGACTAAATTTTTTTGGATTGAGAAGTGTTCAGATTTTCATATACTCCCTCCGTTCCTTTTTAAATGTCCCGCTTCGTAACTCCAACTTATTAAGAAAATATCATCATTACACATTTCACGGCAACTTTTACCTTTACTTTCTCTATTTACCCTCTATGGAGGCATCATCATTATACTTTTACTTACTAACTTTTTAAAATGGAATATACTTTTAGGGGCAAAATGGAAAATGTACCAACTTTTACCCACTAACTTTATAAAATGGACACTTATTAAGGGACGACCCAAAATGAAATACTAGACTTTAAAAATAGGACGGAGGGAGTACCATTCTTTTGTTGATTTTGTGTTAAACCTCATAGTACTTATTTTCTTCAAATCAATGAAGGGGAGAAATTGGAACTTTGCACTTTCGGTGGTTGCTAATTTTGAATAATTGCAAACAATTTGGGACTACTTAAAAAAAAGGTGAGCAAACAAGATGCGACGAAAGAAGTGTGTGTATATATATATACGGGGCGGTTGCCACCTAAAATAGTACTCTCTCTAAAAAAACACCCAAAATCTCAATCTCATAGGTCCCGATCAAATTTTGATGATCCGAGTCGCTCAATGTGTTCAAAAGTGATTTTAAGAGACTCGTTATACATATATATATATATGTATGTATTTCCATTGTTTGGTTTAGCGTGTAAAAATATACTAGAAAATAACAAATTCAATGTGCAAAATAGAAATTTTCTTCTAATTTCCTCCATTTTTTTTTAATTTTATTTTCCTTCCTTTTCTCTCATGTCCCTTAAATTTCAAACAGCCCTAATTTTTACGGTGGTGTTTCATTTTTCACTTTAAAAGAGTTAAATAATATAGTATTTCGAAACAAGAACGTAAAAATGTTTTTTAAAAAACCCCAAGGTTTGGCTAAATGAGTAAGAAAAAATAAATACATGTTTGTCCTCCATCAGTTCGCATGTTCAGATTTCATGGGCCAAACTTTCCAAATTGAGGTCATTAGAGGGTTTACCTGGTCGTTAATTCAAGGACTACGAAATTAGTCGATGTGCGAACAAGCTAGCTTCGATATTCGATTATTAATAAAAAGAATTTTGTTTTAAGTAGTACTGAGGGTTATTAAGAAAAATGAAGATTAAAAAGAAATCTACATTAGTTAACCAAAATTAAGTACTCCCTCCGTCCCAAATTCTTTGTCCTTTTTTAAGTCTGTGTCATTTTTCAATTGATTATATCTTACAATCTATAATCTTTTAAGTGATTTTAAAAATTCTACATAAAAAATTTATCAAACAATATCCATATTTGATATAAAATAATTATAAATTAGAAGATATAGACATGAGACTTCCAAAAAAAAAATGACCAAGAATTTGAGACGGAAAGTGTATTGAAACTATACAATGGCACAACTTTTATCACACGTGACATTGTGAATCCAAAGCCCAAGGATAGTCCACAGTTTGATGTTTGTTGTCAAAGTCCACATGCGTGGAAGAAGAGAAGTTTTTCAGTGCCAATCGTGTATATTTTACTTGGTGTCCGCTCATGCAGTCAAACCATCCAAAATATTTTTAGAGGGTCTGGATATACCGAGCGGTACCATGTGGTACCCATCCTCTTTAAATTTGAACCGTCCAAAACACTAAATGAAGCTTAGGCTCTGTTTGGAAATTAAGGAAAAAAAAGGAAAATAAAAAGATTTTCCCTCCTATTGTTTGGTTAAAAGAGAAAGAGGAAAGAAAATAAAATTTTTAAGGGTAATGAATAATAAATTTTCCCCCCTATTTTCCTTCTCTTTTATTTTCCTATCCTTTCTTTTTCTTTCCATAAGTTCCAAACATAGCCTTAGTCCGAAGCGAAATTAACCGGATCCTTCCCCTCTGGCTGTTCCATCACATTCCCGACTCTTCTAGACCTTGGGTTTTCGCAGTGGGCTTATTAACCAGAAGCAACTAGAATTTTCCCCTCTCGAACTTTCCCACCTCCCCTTTTTAACTTCCAAAATTCCTCCTCATCATTCCATTCCTGCAAATCAAACCTCCTAACTGCACATTTTTCCAAATAGAGCATTTCCTTCTGTTTCGTCCCAACTGCACATTTTTCCAAATCAATTCGCTCCCTCAGGTACCCACAGAAATCCAACTGGCCTTTTTTCTTTCAACGTTGTTTTGCTTCTTGGGTTCTCTGTATATTTGTTTTTTTTGTCTTCTGGCATCTGGGTTTTGAAGAATTTCGATTATTTTGCAGAGTCTGTTGGTTTCCGGAAGGGATGAGCGCTGTAGATTCGGGCTTGTTCGATATGCACCTCCTCAATTTCCCTGACGGTATGGGGAAGTTGGTGTTCCCTTCGCGTTCAAACGAGACGCATGAGAACAAGGGCGTGTCGAGTATCCCAGCCGACATTCTCGAGACCCCCAAGCACTACACGTTCTTCATGGATGTCCCTGGTTTATCCAAGTCTGACATTCAGGTATTGCATATTCTCCATTACGTTTGCAATTGTCTGATGATTTTGCTTTGCTAAATACGATGGCTAATCTTAAGTTATTGGTGGGATTTAGGTGGCGGTCGAGGAGGATAACAATCTGGTGATACGGAGCAACGGGAAAAGGAAGCGCGAAGATGGGGATGAAGAACACTGCAAGTACCTTAGGCTTGAGAGGAGGGCACCTCAGAAACTGATGAGGAAGTTCCGCTTACCCGAGAATAGCAATCTCAATGCCATCACAGCCAAATGCGAGAATGGGGTGTTAACTGTGACAATTGAGAAGCTGCCGCCTCCACCCAAGTCCAAGACTGTCGAAGTCGCCATAGCATAAAAAGGAAGATGGGTTGTTGGAGTCTCGAGTGGATTGCTATTTTTGGCTTGCTATTTTTGGCTTGGTAACGATGTAGATATAGTCTTTAGGATGTGTAGCGTACCACCTTTTAGTTTATGGCATCGACATGGGCGTTGAAAGAGTGTTTTGCATCTTCAAGAAGTTGTCAGTCCAAATGTAATCGGCATTAGTCGTTTTGGTATGTGATGCCATTGGTTGCTTTTGATGTATTAACTATACCACTTTGAAAGGTAATCCACAATCCAATTAGTGCTGTTTGCTTCTATGCATTGTCCGCCTGAGTTTAAGTGGTCTTACTGACCCAATAGTTTGACAAGACTAAATAATGAGGGAGCTAATCAATGAATGACGAAATTTAAACTAGACCAAACAACTGGACAAGTAGTCATCTCCTGGATATAAAGTTCAATTTTAGTTCAATTCGATGTTCAAACGAACAGGGCTGGAGTTTCTAGCTTCATTTTGGTTGAGTTTCAAGACCATATATTGGGACAAAAAATCATCCTGGATATAAAGTTTAATTTTGGGCTTGAGTTTCAAGACTATACGTTTTGGTTCAATTCAATGTTCAAACGACCGGGCCTCGAGGTTCAAGACTATGGAGAAACAATTAAAGGTGATCGTGGGGAAAACAATAAACGGGAATCTCATTAACTGATTGGGAACGGACCAGCAATATAAGTGAACATACAAGACCACCACAACGAGGGTGCTGCTCGGCAACATCCCGGGTCCACACAGGACACACAACAAATTTAACCCATCTCTGCGTTTCTAGCATTTTAACTTACAAATACTACATTACCATTCCCCAGGCCTTACGAGTCTCTCATAAATTGAACGGACAAAATTGAACGGACATTACATCCGAAACTCCCTTCTTCAAAGACATGGTGTCATGAGGGGGCTAATGGGTTGCCAGGGTATAGCTTTAGAAGTGAATGTTTTCTTACTTGGACTTCTTTCTCTTCTTCTTTGATGATGAGTTTTTCCTCTTGGCAGACTTGTCTTTCGGAGTAGAATCCTCATCTAACAGATGCTCATACTCTTCAAGATTAGCAAAAGGGGAAGCTCCACTTCGCCCTTTAGACTTCCGTTTCCTTTTCCCTTGATCTAATAGTACATCTTCTTCTTCATCACTTCCGTCATCTGCATCTCCTATGTCAACATCATCGTCAATGTCATCACCATCAGCATTATCATCATCATCATCATCATCTCCCACAGCAATATCTGATTGGACGTCAATCTCTTCATCATCGCTAACATTACCAACCAAGTCATCATCATCTTCAACGGCAACTTGATCCAAATCGTCATAATCATATTCACCATCCGCCGCAATAGAAGGAACAACAGAGTCCAACATGTTGTCAATCTCTTCATTGTCACTCTCGTCGTCACCTTCTTCACCGCCATATAGCTCTTCAGCCGCCTCGTCCTCTACCCCTTTCTTCTTCTTCTTTTTCTTTGGCTTCTTTGAGGAACTCATCTTGTTCATATAGAACTTGTGGAAGACAAGATCTTCAGGTGGTACATCGGTTTCAGCCAATGAGAGAATCTCTGGCCCAATCAACTGGTTGTTCATGTCAAGCTGGAGAGAGAGAGAGAGAGAGAGAGAGCTATCTCAAATGAAAGAAGAAATCTACTCTACTATGAAAAATAACAGCTGAAAGCTTCACACAAACAGGAAATCTGAAGGAAGCATCTATACTATGACTTGCCTTCTTAGAAGGTTCAATCTGGGAACCACCATGCCATGTGCTTTGCTTGGGTTTCTTCTCCATTAACTTGTCGAGGAAAGCAGTGAGTGAAAGGTCGTTTAATGGGTTTCCATTGTACACGATATTGGCCCCTGACAGAAGGGTTCTCGCCATGGTAGCAACCGATGGGTGCACATGTGAAGCCAGCACCGTAAGCTCCCACCAGCTTACACAATCTGCATTGCTGTTGAAACACAAAAAATAAATTAACAAGATTGTCAGAATGGAAATTCCCTGTCGTAATAGAAGAGATTGAAGGGACAGAAAAAAAGAGAGAATTGGGGCCCATTTGGTTCTATTTGCCTTTTTTTGGGGGATCTTTTCATCGTTAGTATTTTCCCCCTCACATTTTGGTCAAAATATTATTTTTCCGGTTCGCCGCGGGAGAGATAACGAAAATGTAAGAAATACCGGTCCATATTTGCAGAATTTGCTTATTCTGTTGTTTCCAATAATTTCAAAATCTTCTGTTTCCACTTTTCTGGTTCATCTCGTTGACACAAACACGAAAAATGAAAAATATAACCAAAATAAACAAGAGTTCCACTGAAGACGAAAAGATTCTGAAGAATAGAGAAATAAGCAAAGTGAACCAAAAAAGACCCAAGTGTGAATGCACCAACTCAGCTCGCAATAAAGCTGCTGCGGCC
>JAOTQK010000023.1:25796881-25810445 GCA_025642025.1 Rhododendron ferrugineum
TTTTAAAATCTTAAATTTTAAAAGAAATTGAGCGGGGGCGCGTGCCCCCGCTCGTCCTATGCTCCCTCCGCCACTGAAACTCACCACAAAAACAAAAAGGAATTTCTTATATATCTTTGATAACCTAAGTATATTCAAACAAAAATGACAAACAAACTTGCCTTCGAAGAGTTCATGGCAGCTGGAAGTAGAAGCTTTGAATACAAGGCACGGAAAAACCGATCACTAACAATCTGATTTTTGGATGAGATTTTATCAAGAAGCATTAGGGCTTGAACTCCTACATTGAAGTTTTTAGAATGAACCTGCAGATTTAAATGACGATTTTCAAATTCCAATGCTTAGATTATCTCAAACCATATCTGAAGTTAGAAAAGATACTCCTAAAAGAAATGAATTAGTAAGCTCATATGCTTACCAGCTGGAAGAGCATGGGTGTTTGCACCTCAATAATGTCGTCAGCTTCATTACTAGAAACAAAAGGAAATGCTCTATTGACTCCCTGAAAAATAATCGGAAAAGGACATAAGTCAGTCTTTCACAAGTTTTGGTGCAGGAATATAGTGTAGACTCACGTAAGCAAGAAAAATATCACATCATGATGAAAACATTCCACTATTTGTCACGCTTTCTGTAAGCTCCAAAAAGCGGCTCTATTTTTTAGTTGGCAATTCCATTGACAAAACGCATTTTCTTTTGTATCCCATTCTTTATCGAGTTGTAATTTCTTTTATCTTTAGGGTTTTTCACTTTCTACAGTACAATTTTATAAGAAACATCGAGTTTGTTATGACACATTGACAACATCATCATACTTGTCCCCAGGAGGGAAAAAGGACTTTAACATCATGCTTTGGTCCAAGTTTCCAACACACATAATGGTGCCGTAAACGGAAGAACAGAAATCAGATTACAAAATAACAGCAAGATAAGCTGCAATTATAATGGCCAACATTTTGCATCACCAAGTCCCAAATTTCAAATCATTTTGCAGTTGAGCAACAGAAAACCTAGTTATCCCGTGTGGTTATATCTCAATGGATACAAACCCCAACACCCAAGAATATGGAGGCTCATAGACACATAACACATCTCTCAAAAGTTGAAATTGAGCCTGAAATTATAAATAGAACACTTTTACATGCAAGAAATCTCACAAGAAGTTAGAATTCATTTAAACTGGCTTTTGAGAGAGCAGCCCAAAGTCATGAGCTGACTTGTATTATATATGTATGTTTTAAGCAGAGCATCATTTTAAGCACAGCAACATTTTATTTCTTTGAACAGTAGCAATATGAGCAGAGCTCATCACAATTGGGTATTTTTTCTAGGCAGAAGCAAGAAGTAGATTGTACTAACTGTCAGGAGAGCTGTTAACAATCGTGAGTCCATTTCAACATGAGATTCTGATGACTGACTGTTCACTTTACTATCTTTGGAAGAACTGGAAGCTTTCTTGTCATCCTCTTTCCTCTTTTTGTCGTTCATAAGACTCCCACCAGCCTCAGAAATAAGTACCTGAGATAGGAAAAGATTAATGATCTTTAAAATTTCATAAACTTGTATGATGCAGCAGAGTAATTTACATAAATAACCACATTCCACAACAGTGATGGCCTGGTACTGAGACAGGATAAAAAGAAATTCAAGAGACCCAATCTGGGAACACTTGCTAACACAACACAATTTTGGACTCTCAGTACCTTAAACAGAGCAAAATAAACTTCGACCAGCCTCTTTGCCACCTTAGATCCATCTCCTTTGTGACTCAGACGAATTTGGCTCAAGAAGTTTACCTTCATATGAGAAGCACCACATTAATATAATAATGCAACAGAATGAATAGCACAGAACGAAGGAAGATCAAGTTAAAAAGTCACGAGCCTACAAGCAGCAAATAGAGCTCGGAATCAATTGCTATCAAAATCAGTTAAATTACTTCAAAAGAGATGTAGCTACATGAGTTGTTAAAACAAATTTAGTGGATATGTTGTAAACCAATGTAATTTATGTAAATTTAGAAGATACATGGTGGAATTCAAATAAAGTAACACAGTGTGTCCTGAATGATGCATAATATGTCACATCTGCATATGGCTCCAAATAAGTTTCGCAAAGTACACCCATATCATAATGTATTCCGTAATCCCAATTGACATTTTTGTGGCATTTATCCCCCCAAGTATACTAATACAACAAAACTCGTGCTAAGGATATACAAACATGTCATAGGTGTGGGTGTGGATCTTCTTAGAAGATGATAGTCATGGAGCTGACACGACATCAGATGAAGCAACAAGAGGAGAGATGGGGCATTGTTAGATCGAGAAAGAATGTGGCCGTCGTGGCGGTGATGATTTTTTTAATCCACCAGAGATGACGACCATTTTTACTGCGTATATTGCATGTATAGACCTCCTTTATAGTAGGATCGGGCCATGGTGCTGACTGTCAAATAACCTACGCATGGTGTCCTGTGCTCAGGGACCAACCGCTCATCCCCTTGTACAAGGGAAAGCATTATCTACTAAAAATGCCATGGGTGCCGATGGGCAGCGGTTAAGGTTCAACAATGCAAAGAAGATCAAAACTTCAGTAGAATTTCACACAGTTCAATGCACTTTCACTTGTTTCCATAAAAACATATCCAAACAAGCTTATGAACCTAACCACCACCTAGAAGGGGTTGTGAACACATTTCAGGTTTAAAAAAACGAGTACAGGCTAAGACTTACAGCATGATACTTGGATCGCATTCCCAAATGGGGCCGAAAGAGAAAATTATCCACCTCATCAATCACCACAACCTGTACATTTAAGTGAAGTAACATAAGATGCAAATACCTGCGAGAGGACCACGACAAGATTCTACCTTATGGTACTTATAAAAGGCCCAATAAGAGGAAAGCTAGCTCTAGCAAAAACAGAGATAAGATATTTAGAGGTACATATAATCGATAAGCAAAAAAGTGAAAAACTAGCAAACGTACAAATGTATCTAAACCGAATAGTTCACCTTCATGTTCGGATGGTCAGTCAAAAGCTTTGATAAATGAAAATCGGCATTAGATGCGGCCTTATTTTCAGGATCTCCAAGCTGTTGGCAAGCACAAAATTACTATATTAAAAAAAATTATGACTGTTTCCATAAGCTTAAGGTAGAATAATGATAATATGAGGCATCTGTCAAATTTTCAAACAAAGAAAATCCAATGAGAAAATACCTTGTTAACTAGCGCAGAAAGCAATCTGCGCTCTTGCTCTGATTTACTCCGCAGCAACGTGTACATTGTCTGCACACAGTAAAAAACATAAGAAAGCTCCCAAAAAATCTTGTCTTATTATGAAAATGAGCCGGAGAAACCGTGGGAAGAACCACAATATTTACTTGATCAATAAGCATGTAATTGTGTTTTGAATAAAAAGTGTAACAATATCGAACAAAAGTGGGTGGTAATATAAATATAAAGCCCTGCAGATAGAACAAAAGCGGGTGCTAATATGCATGTAAATTAGATACTGTGAAGTACAAGGCATATCTGGATCACAAACCTTCAATGCTTTGTCTTTTAGTATAGGTAACATATCTCTTGAAGCTTCCTCAAGTGCAATAACAAAACGCTCATACCTGCAATTGACAAGTAAAATAATACGATTCATGCCTCATTACAAACAGACAAAGGAAAGGAAAACAAATGTTCAGATACCTCTGCTTTAGACATTCTTCCCAATGCCAAAAGAGCAGTAGAGAGTAACCGTCTTTGGACTCTGGGAGAAGATTCAAAGGCCGCTGGAAAAGAGTCTTCAATTTCCTATCAGGTAATAGACTGCCAAAAAAGTAAAATCTTTTAAGTGCTTCATCCACAATATCTACAAGCAACTTTTCTGGTCATTGTATTGAAACCATTCAGATAGAAATCTAAGAGTAACCCATAACTTTCTGAATGTAAAACCGCACACACACAGGAAATGCCCCTACTGTGCCTGATTACAGTCTAACCCAGCAAATATTGGAAATTGATCCATTTTTCATACGTTTGGGACAGCTATTCCAATTAGAAAAAGAAATATTAACGTATCTACAAAAACAAAATATCAAACAAGAATAAGCGCCTATAGGGGATGTAAAGTTGGTGCCCAATTGAATATTGTTGTGCCTGAATGAGTGCACATCCTCACCAAGAGACATAAGCATGACTCGATTGTAATTTATTCCATTTACTAACTACAAACACACACGCACACAATACGAGAGAGAGAGAGAGAGAGAGAGAGAGAGAGAGAGAGAGAGAACCTTGAAATAAAGAGTTCTCTCAGTGCTTCGAACCCCGTCAGGGCATGGCGCTTTCCCACTTTTGATGTCACCATTCCTGCATCGCATGGTTGATTACATTGGTAGAAAACTCTTCTATACGATGCACTAAGCTCATTCAGAATATCAACAGAATTTGGCAATGATTGACAACCAATACCACACCAGAATCAAGGGGGAATATTGAAAAAGTTCAAATGCCCCTATTACCACAAACCATTTCTAGAAGGTACAGACGATAGATCCCTAATACACCTTCAAGCTTGAGTCGCTTGACATTGTGATGCAGTGATTGCAGTCCATATGAAGTGCAAGAACACAAAATCAAGACAGCGTTCGAGTAAAATGTTTCCTTAAGTTCAAGCCGAATGCATTTGAGAGCAAATTGGAACAATATATAGACAAGTTAGTCAATCTTATGTTTAGGATTTATAATAATTCATGAGCTTAATCTCTGAATAGGGGTTGTGTGGTGACAGTTCGGGAGACAAGTTGGGGGTGTTTTTTAGGGTTTTGTTGGTCTTTGACCTGTGCTTGGGTCTCGGGTACCTATGGAGATTAAGTAATTTCAATTTTCTTGTGCCCTTGTCCTTTTAATCTCTGTAATTTCCGAATTCGGTGATAAATAAATTTTTTTGCTGATAAAAAAAAAAAAAAAACTTTGAATAGGGGCTGTAGGGGTCACTTATGAGGTGCACCATGAATCAGGTCGAAGCATCTCCAATAAGCCACTACCTTTAGTTTTTCTAGGACAAATTAGGGAGCTGTTCACCCTAATTTAGTTCTAGGAGTGGTTTCTAGAGCAGCAACACTCCTTCAAGTTTTCTACACTTCTTTGCAAAGCAACTGACAAAACCAAATCTGTAATAGCCCCTATCCAACCATCAAAGTCTATAATTTGTCAACCGTGCCACACTAGCTTGGGAAATAATACAAAAAAAAAAAAAAACAGCAAAGGATATTGCCAAGGTTAGTATTCACAGCACCAACCGCTATACAGCCCCATAATCTTCTTCTTGCACTCCCATTTTACCCCACTTCCCTTAGGATGGTGGATAATATATAAAAAGTGCGTCGATATCCGGAAAAAAGTGTATTGATATCTATGAAAATGTATTGCTATTCGTGAAAATTCAATATGTATAGAAATTCTACCTTGTTCGGCACTATATGCTTATTATCCACCACCTACTGAGTGGTGATTAGCAAGACGCATTTCTATAAATATAAACTTTATAGCATAATACTATAATACGTATGTTGCTATTAACAACCTTGAGCATTGTACTTCTTAACTCCGTAAATATGCCTTGAGATTTCTAGCTACGGGTATAACATGAGCGAAGAAAGCAACATGAACCAAGCAAGTAACAAAATGTACAGCTCTAGAGCTAGCTCACCGATCAATAGAATATGATGGACAGACAAATTCTCCACTTAACCAAGTCAATTTCTACTTTCAGTCGCGAGTCTTGTGACCATGCCTAGCTCTATTTTTAGCAAATTTAGCAATATTATGCTTCTGAATTTGCAAAATCCATCAACACCTTCATCAAGTAAAGCCTATAAAGCCGATCAAAAAAAAAAGTAAAGCCTATAAAACAGAGCAGTCCAATCCTGCCATTAAAACTCAACCCTTTCTCTTCAACTTCCATCCATTTCAACACAAAGTACAGCCATAGAATACTAAATACGAATCCGTAATCAGCAAAAGATATTAAATTTCTAAACTCATAACAACAACAAATAGAGTATACCATATAGAATGTTCTAAACCTTTTACCTAATAGCGCATCAAGCGACCTCAAATTCGCGACAGGATTCTCCCCAACCATGACCGAAAATGCAGACACCTTATCCGTCGCAGTACCCGACCTCTGCGTAGCAATCAGCATCTTTATATCCCCGCTCTGCCCCCTCGACGACTCGAACTCATGCACGTACTGCGCCAACAGCCTCTCCGCCAGCTCCTTCTTCTTCACCACCGCTCTCTTCCTCTCCTCACCGTCCAAAAAAGCCTCCACCTTCTTTTTCCCAATCACTTTCTCTTCCAATTCTGCCGCATCCGCGTGCCACACGCCCAGCGCGCTCGCCTTCATTAGAGGAAGCTTTGGCAGGTTCTTAAACCTATCAAACCCTTTCGAATCATCGGAGGCTGGGAAAACCCTAGGATTAGGTTTGGGTTTAGGACGTTCTTTTTCTTTAGTGTTGTTGTTGTTGTTGTTCTTGTTCTTGTCGAATTTTGATTCTCCTACATTGGGCTTGGGGTGTTTTGAGGGTTTGATGGGGCCGGTTTTGCGAAAATCGGAGTCGTTGAAGCCGGAGTGTGGGGCGGAGGAGGTGGAGAGGCCGATGGAGGAGGCGAAGGAAGCGACTTCGGATTTCAGGAGGTCTTCGTCGTGCGTGGGTTCTGGTTTCTTTGATTTTGAAATCGCCATTGTTGTTTCAAATGAGAGAACAGAGAGGTCTTTTCTGCTCTGTTGGAGTGGTGGCGAGTTTCTCTATACAACTAGGGTTTGAAGCAGTTGGCGGTAATACTACTACAGCTGTATCAACGAACGGGTCGTGCCCATGTCCAGATTTTATTTACGGGTTAAGTGTGCATGAATTCACACATTATGGTGGCAATTAGAAAATAAGCCATAGTTTAAGGGGGTTTATCGCAATTTACCCATAAAAACTAGCCCTAAACCTCAAGTCCAACTGCAAACTGGCACCCTTCCTGAGTTCAGGAAAAACCCTCCGACTCTCCGAGTTCAGAAAAAAGGTACTACTCTCTCTCTCTCTCTCTCTTTGCTGTATTTTTACGTGTGCTAGCAGTAGGACTTGTGTCAATATGGCTTACCTTCAAACCATTGAACAACCCAATTTGGCCACAAGCTCAGCTAACATCTCGATTATGGTGATAAAAATACGTAATTGATAATCAGATACTACTAATTTACAGGTTCTATAATCTTTGTTTGTGACAAAAAAGTTATCTTCTTGCAGTTTGAGGAGATGGCTGCTGCTGCCTGGGAAACTACATCACTAGAGTTCTTACATGTAAGCTCTATTTGTAGTCATTGTCCCTCATTTTTTAGGGGTGCTGGATGTATGATTCTGTGGAGCTCAAAATTCACATGTGTTTGATTTTCATAATTGCAGGGTTCTCACAGGCAAAGTCTGTTTCTGCCAAGAAATCGGTCTATATGGAGGAATCGTGTTTTTTCGGGTAGGCTTCGCAGTCGAATCCATTTGCCAAGAATATCGACTAACTGTACTTCGTTTCGGCCTTCCTGTCAAGTAAAGGTCAGAGCTTCGGTTTCAGGGGATGTCAGCAGTGTCGTAGGTGAAGAACGGAGGGAGGTTCAGATGCCCACTGAGAAGGTTTTACATTTTTTTCGCATCCCATTGATACAAGAGAGTGCATTAGCTGAACTTCTGAAGTCGGTTCAGACAAAAGTTTCAAGTAGAATAGTTGGGTTGAAAACCGAGCAGTGCTTCAATATTGGGCTTGATTCTGGTCTTTCAAGCGAAAAACTTTCAGTTCTTAAATGGCTTCTTGGTGAAACTTATGAGCCAGATAATTTGGGTACTGAGAGCTTTCTTGATGAGGAAAAGAAGTCAGGGTCGACTATGGTTGTGATTGAAGTTGGACCCCGGTTGTCTTTTACGACAGCATGGTCTGCTAATGCTGTATCTATTTGCCGAGCATGTGGGTTGACAGAGGTAACTAGAATAGAAAGATCAAGGAGGTACTTACTTTACATCGAGGCTGAAAATGGTTCATTGCCAGATCAACAAGTTAATGAGTTTGCTGCAATGGTGCATGATAGGATGACTGAGTGTGTGTATTCCCATAAGCTCACATCCTTTGAAACGAGTGTGGTCCCTGAGGAAGTGCGATCTGTGCCAGTTGTGGAGAGGGGACGCGAGGCGCTGGAGGAAATTAATCTGAAAATGGGGTTGGCGTTTGATGAACAAGATTTGGAGTATTACACTAAGCTTTTCAGAGATGACATCAAGCGAAACCCTACAACCGTTGAGCTCTTTGATATTGCACAGTCCAACAGCGAGCACAGTCGGCACTGGTTTTTTACTGGGAAAATTGTTGTTGACGGTCAACAGATGGGTAGGACTCTAATGGAGATTGTCAAGAGCACTTTGCAAGCAAATCCTAGTAATTCCGTTATCGGGTTCAAAGATAACTCAAGTGCAATTAAGGGTTTTAGGGTGAAGCAGTTGCGACCAGTTCAGCCTGGCTTGACCTGTCCACTGAACACAACCCCTCGTGATCTTGATATCTTATTTACGGCGGAGACCCACAATTTTCCTTGCGCAGTGGCTCCTTACCCTGGTGCTGAGACTGGTGCTGGAGGTCGCATCAGAGATACTCACGCGACTGGAAGGGGGTCTTTTGTTGTTGCATCTACGGCTGGTTATTGTGTTGGGAATCTTAATATGGAGGGGTCTTATGCGCCGTGGGAAGATCCATCATTCTCGTACCCATCGAATTTGGCTTCTCCTTTGCAGATCCTCATTGATGCGAGCAACGGTGCATCTGACTATGGGAACAAATTTGGAGAGCCCGTGATTCAGGGTTACACAAGAGGTTTTGGAATGAGGCTTCCAAACGGGGAAAGGCGAGAATGGTTGAAGCCCATCATGTTTAGTGGAGGAATTGGGATGATTGACGACATCCATATATCAAAAGGAGAGCCTGACATTGGAATGCTAGTTGTAAAGATTGGAGGGCCTGCATATCGTATAGGAATGGGAGGTGGTGCTGCATCAAGCATGGTCAGTGGCCAGAATGACGCTGAGCTGGATTTCAATGCTGTACAGCGTGGGGATGCAGAGATGGCACAGAAATTGTACCGTGTTGTTCGTGCTTGTGTTGAAATGGGAGAGAAAAATCCAATCATTAGTATTCATGATCAGGGTGCTGGAGGAAACTGTAATGTCGTTAAGGAAATAATATACCCAGAGGGTGCTGAGATTGATATTCGGGCAGTTGTAGTTGGTGACCACACCATGTCTGTTTTGGAAATATGGGGTGCCGAATACCAGGAGCAGGATGCGATATTGGTGAACCCTGAAAGCCGTGGCCTTTTACAATCAATCTGTGACAGAGAAAGAGTCTCCATGGCTGTTATTGGGACAATTAGTGGTGAAGGGCGTGTTGTTTTAGTAGACAGCAAAGTTATTGAGAGGTGTCGTTCGAATGGACTCCCTCCACCACCTCCAGCTGTAGATCTTGAGCTGGAGAAAGTGCTTGGGGACATGCCTCAGAAAACTTTTCAGTTCCATCGCGTGGTTCATACACGGGACCCCCTCGTCATTGCTCCTGGGATAACAGTGATGGATGCATTGAAGAGGGTGCTCAGACTTCTTTCTGTTTGTTCAAAACGGTTCTTGACCACCAAGGTTGATAGGTGCGTAACAGGCCTTGTGGCGCAACAACAAACCGTGGGTCCCTTGCAACTTCCTCTTTCTGATGTTGCTGTTATAGCACAAACTTACAGCGATTTTACTGGAGGTGCTTGTGCAATTGGAGAACAGCCAATCAAAGGCCTTCTGGATCCAAAAGCAATGGCTCGACTAGCTGTAGGAGAAGCAGTCACAAATCTTGTTTGGGCAAAAGTTACCTCGCTTTCTGATGTTAAAGCTAGTGGGAATTGGATGTATGCTGCCAAACTTGATGGGGAAGGAGCAGATATGTATGATGCTGCCATAGCTCTTTCAGAAACCATGATTGAGCTTGGAATTGCGATTGATGGTGGAAAGGACAGTCTTTCAATGGCAGCCCATGCATCAGGGGAGGTGGTCAAGGCTCCTGGAAACCTTGTAATCAGTGCCTATGTTACTTGTCCTGATATAACCAAAACAGTGACACCAGATTTGAAGCTTGGAGATGATGGTGTGCTGCTTCTCATTGATCTGGCAAAAGGAAAACGGCGTCTTGGTGGGTCTGCTCTTGCTCATGTTTTTGACCAAGTTGGGGATGATTGTCCAGATCTTGATGATGTTTCTTATCTTAAAAAAGTATTTGATGGTGTTCAGGATCTTCTTTCTGATGAGCTGATCTCTGCTGGTCATGATGTTAGTGATGGTGGGGTCATTGTCAACTTACTCGAGATGGCGTTTGCTGGGAACTGTGGAATTCGCCTGGACTTCACCTCAGCAGATAATAGCCTCTTCCAAATGCTTTTCGCAGAAGAGCTTGGTGTTGTTCTTGAAATTAGCAAGAAGAACTTGGACGCAGTAATGGGAAAACTAGGCAATGCTGGTATTTCTGCTGAGATCATTGGACAAGTAACTGCTGAACCCCTAATAGAGTTGACGTTTAATGGGATAGGTTATTTGAATGAGAAAACTTCCAACCTCAGGGACATGTGGGAAGAAACCAGTTTTCAGCTCGAAAAGTTCCAAAGGTTGGCATCTTGTGTGGATTTAGAAAAGGAAGGGCTGAAGGGTAGGCATGCACCTTCTTGGGCACTGTCCTTCACTCCAAGTTTTACAGATGAGAAATATATGACTGTTACTTCAAAGCCGAAAGTAGCTGTGATTAGGGAAGAGGGTAGCAATGGGGACAGAGAAATGTCTGCTGCATTTTTCGCCGCTGGATTCGAACCATGGGATGTCACTATGTCTGACCTTCTCAATGGGGTCATTTCTCTCCAAGAATTTCGCGGGGTTGTGTTTGTTGGGGGTTTTAGCTATGCTGATGTGCTTGATTCTGCAAAAGGTTGGTCCGCATCTATCCGATTCAATAAGCCTCTTCTAAAGCAATTTGAAGAATTTTACAAGCGACCGGATACTTTCAGTCTTGGGGTCTGCAATGGGTGCCAGCTCATGGCTCTATTGGGTTGGGTCCCAGGCCCTGAAGTTGGAGGCGTGTTTGGGGTCGGTGGGGACCCATCACAACCGAGGTTTGTTCACAATGAATCTGGACGGTTTGAATGTCGGTTCACTAGTGTGACAATAAAGGACTCCCCAGCTCTAATGTTCAAAGGAATGGAAGGAAGTACCCTAGGTGTATGGGCTGCACATGGTGAGGGACGGGCCTATTTTCCTGATGGGGGTGTCTTGGACAGGGTACTTGGGTCAAACTTGGCGCCTCTGAGATATTGTGACGACGATGGGAAACCAACTGAAGTCTACCCTTTCAATCTGAATGGATCTCCCTTGGGAATTGCTGCGATTTGTTCTCCTGATGGGAGGCATCTTGCCTTGATGCCTCATCCGGAGCGATGCTTCTTGATGTGGCAGTTCCCTTGGTACCCAAAGCACTGGAATGTGGACAAAAAAGGCCCAAGCCCGTGGTTAAGGATGTTCCAAAATGCTAGGGAGTGGTGCTCTTAAGGGGTCTAGTTAAGAGTTCTGATCAATCATGTACCGGTGTTCTAATGCGCTGTTTCTGGACAGCAGTCTAGCAACTTCAGAGGGATGATTTTGTTTGTTCTCATTTTAAACTTTAATGGCTCTTGGTTTTTTTCGCTTTGGAGGTGGATTAAATTTTGGATCTCGAAATTATTTTTGGACATGCGGTGCTTGAAAAGTGTTTGACATAATCAGTCGACTTTATTTATTTGCTGAAAATACAGAAAGAGCTTGGATGAAGAGAAGAAGATAGGGAATGTTAAGAAATAGTTGTTGTTTTCAGCATTTTTGTCCCTTTTGTGTTGTTAAGCTTGTTATGAAATGCTTGTTACCTTAAAGCGTAGTTGATTGGGGAGAAATTTCAGTGCTTGTCCTGGATATTGTGTTTATCAGTCAATGTTTTTTGATAATTTGGTCGAGGAGTTCTATTGCGCATCCAACATGCTTATGAAATGAATATGTATATTCTTTTTGAAGTAAAAAAAAAAAAAAAATAAAAAAACTGCAAAATCTAAACCCATTTAGTTGTCAAGTCCCTTTACCTAGAATTAGTTTTCTGTGTCCAGAAAGCCACTGATAAATCTCTGTAGCTGTTACTACTCCCAAAATCTGATAGCATGAACCTTTTAATATTACTGCAGTGCTTACATAAGACATAATTAGAACAAGGTTATTACACTTCGAGGTGAACAATTTTAAGTTAATGCAGAGGAAAATTGTAATTAGTGCAACTAAATACTTCGTATTTACAAGGTCGATAAACTCGAAAGAAACCAATTAGCTATTGCTGTCTACTCAGTCGATGATAAGGTTAAATGCTGCAAATGAACAAGATTTGAACATGTTATGGCCGATTTTTCTCATGTAAAATATATTCTGTTGAGAAATCCACACGCATCCTTTGGACGGGGGTAGATTGAATGATATGTTGTTGGCAAATCCACTGAATGTAATATATATTCAGTGGAACATCGTCTCTCCGTAGGTAACCCATTGCACGAAGCTATCGGAAAATCCAGCAAGAATCTCCGAGTTCTGTGCAGCACAATTATAAGCAAGGATCATTACAGCATGTTTTTCTCGACAAAAAAGTTTAAATACACAACGTAAAAAAAACAAGGTATAAGGAGAAAGGATGAGAAATGTTTCAGATTGATAAAGTCACCATGAAATAACAGTGTTGAGAGTAACATTCAACAGATGACTGACCTTCATGCTAGACCCAGATGCACTAGCAGAAGCACCTGATTCCGTCTCAAGTCCAGTTAAGACACTATTCCACGACATACCGGCTTTTATGAGTGTAGATCTGCAGCCAAAAAAACAATAGTTCAAACCACAGGAACCAGGATATTGATTAAGCTTTCTCAGAGCTTTCAAGAAATATTGTATGCACACTCATTGAACAGCGTTCGTGTCATTTCTAGCGATAATGCAATCTATCAATCATCCTTTACACTTTGGCCATCAATATGCTTGTTTTTCGACCTTTTCTTTTTTGAAAATGCGGAAAACAATAAATCAGCGCATTCACATCAACGGAAGATGGCAATGACTGCAAACAAATAAATATGGCGAAGTAAAATTTTTGCTTCTATTCCTTCTGATGCATAGCAAATGCTGGTTAAATAAATAAACGATATAATAGTCAAGTAAAGACAGAGGAGCAGAGAATGCATCTACGCAGAATTGATGGCCGCTAATGTGGTGACTGGTGACAGACTGACAGTAGCAATGTTGATGTGGTGATGCAAGTCATAGCCACAATGAACATAAGATGTCCTGCCGGTTGTGTCAGCAGTTAAAACACGGAGAGCTTTCTGAGAATAACTATTAAAAATCACCTTTCATATGCTTCTTCTTCACTTGAATTTTCAGATGAAGAAA
>JAOTQK010000023.1:25849452-25864229 GCA_025642025.1 Rhododendron ferrugineum
TCAAACGAGAAAATCCACAAAATATTGACGCAAAACTAACCAATGCAAAAAGCAATTTTAAATAAATAAAGACAAAAGCAGGCCTAGAAAATGAGAAAGGGGATAAAAAAAAACTTCAAACGAGATAATCCACAAAATATTGACGCAAAAATAACCAATGCAAAGAGCAATTTAAATAAATAAAGACAAAAACAGGCCTAGAAAATGAGAAAGGAGATCTGAAATCGAATGGTACCATGGGAGAGAACAGAAGAGTTTGAAGCAGAGAAAGCGAAGGACTTGACGCCGCCGTCGTTTCGGTCCTCATCGTCGGAGTGGTCCTTGAAATCCTGAAAATCGGCCTCGAAGTCATCGCCTTCAAGGTCGACGATCTCAGATCTCAGGGTCTTGGAGAAGTAATTGCTGGGGTTCTTCTTCTTCTTCGCATCCGACGGCCACAGGTAATCGGCCGTCAGCCGGCGACTGCGCGCCGGCGCAATAATGTCGGAGATGATCGCACCGCCACACATCCTCTTTCTTTGAAGATGGAATCTTTCCTATCGGAAGGGGGATTTTTTTGCTGGGAGATTTTTTCTTGGAAAGTGTATTAGAAGCAAAAGCAAAGTGTTTTTTTTTTGTGTTTTGAGCAAAAAGGACGGTAGAAATAGGCAGGAAGAAAGTGGAGTAGTGTTAAATGTACTAGAATACCCTTAATCCAAGTACTTAATTACGGTGATTATGACCGCTAATCGCACTGCAGTCCCTGTGATGTTCTGTTATTTACGGTATCATTTTGGGAAATGATTTTGCCATCTCTTTTTTTTTGTTAACGCCACTACTATGCAAGTGTATTTTTGGTGCGTTAACAAAAAAAAGGAGTGGCAAAATCAGCAGCTTTCATTTTTCATCACCTTTTTTTTTTTTTAAAAACTGAATTTTTCATCACCTTAATTACGGTGTTTAGTTGCTATTTTGGTGTACTTAATAAGAAATGATTTGTTTGCATTTAAACGAAAAAAAATGTCGACGATGGACACAGATAAGGCCACGTGCATCACACGGCTTCAGGTATTTTTATGTCTCAGTCGGTATTCAAAGTTATGTGTTTGAAATAAAATTGATTCAATTACTAAGAAGGGAAAACAAAAAACTTTTTAATTCAATGTTCCCAAACATATTACTACTATCTAGACAAAGGAGATTATTCACATCCTAATTCTAATGCCTTTGTACGTAGACGAAAGCATATGGGCTTTGAGGAATAACAATTCAAGAGGCTGATTTTGATTAGTAGGAGTATGTGTCTAAGCCACTTTACGCACACCTTAATTATTTTGGGTGACTACAAATCTATCTTCTGCTAGTGTGGAAGTCCGACTCGAAGTCAGAGCAAAAATCAGTATGGACAGCCCCGTCCCAAAAGAGTTAAATCACATCTGAAAAATTTCTAACCTAAAATCTTAGAAATGAACAAATTCCTAAATATCATGCCTTGACTTCTAGGCCAACTCTTGGGTTTGATTGGAATGTTGATTAGACTGAAGTTCACCTAATTAAGGAGAAGGCAATGGAACTCACCTAATTTGAATTGACACGTTGGTCTGCTAATTTCAAAAGCATTTCTTCTCAGACTCTTCAACTACTGTACTTTCGTACCAAATTTCGCTTGCTATAATTGCTACGTACGAGTATAAATATCACACGCAACTCCTACAATTTTAGGCTCCATTTCAGAACACTTTTTTAAGGCCTAGTTTTGCGCGCCGAACATTTATTTAGGGACGGATGGAATAATTATTTATTTTTAAAATTAAAAGTGATATATTATAAAAGAACGACGATATATTTCATAAAACAAGAAATATAAGTATTTAAAAAATACTATAAGAATCTTGACGGAACAAGCCTATTTTTGGACGACAGAACGTGATTGGTCGACGATGCTGTGTGGTCACTGGTCAGGATAAGGGAGTGGTGAATCGTGGGCGGTAAAAGGCGAAGTAACGCATGGGGGAAAGAATATGTGAAGCACGAGGCGACGAGGGTAAAAAAAGGAAGGTGCATGCACCTGAATCGGGCGAGAGCAAATTGTGGGGACTAACGACAAATGAATTGCGGATCAGTCCAAGAGTAAAAGGGTTGGGGTCAAGTAGAAGGGATGGGGTGGGTCAATGAACGTTTTTTCGACGGGATTTGTTTATTTGGGCTGTTTTTTATCCCAGAAACCTGCAGTTGTATTAGTATTAGCTTTTCTATTCATTTTTTCGTGGATTTCTGTTACAGAAATGGACAACTACTACTCTAGTAAACGATCAAATAGTTGTGAGGAAATAATAAGTATCCATCTATGAGGTCAAATGTTTCATTTTCAAGGAGGCCAAATATTTCGAACTTTGGGGCCACTGAGAGTTATACCCGATTGTTACTTTCAGGACCCCAAAATTAGGCGAGTTGCGCGCAAGCTAGCTTAGACATCCGATTATATAAAAAAAAACTATTAATCTAGTGGATAATAGACTATTAACAACCAAGCAAACCTCTAATAGTCTCAAACTGCTTTTGGCTAGTAGTGGAACGTTTATTATTGCTATCTGCTTATCTTATTATTTCATTTTATCACATGTTGCGAGTTACGACCTTGCCAAGTTCTTTGTTGATCTAATTCAATGTTTTTTGTTATAAGCTAATGGCTTACCTAAGAAAAACAATTACTCTACATAAGAAGGTTTAGGTAGGACTTTAATTAACTAAATCTTTATAGAAGTGCTACTTGTTCTATGCACCTATTCTTGATTTTTGTGATTTATGAGTTGGCTGGGCTGTAAATTAATTTGTAATCACTAATAAGGTTTTCTAAGCAATAATTATGTCCAAAACAACATTTTCTAGTCCCTACTAGGAGTAGTTGGTTGGTGACGTGGATTTGGAGCCTGTGGCGAACACGCATTGGATTTTTTAGCAGATTTCTTATGTCTACCCAAATTGCCGACTCAGACGTAATTTTAAATACAAATATCTTTTTTCTTTTTTGATGAATGAATGTCTGAATCAACTTTCGCTCACCTTAATTAACTTTGAGATCTTCAAGTTAACGACTAAGGCAAACCCTTTAGTGTCCCCCAAGGTTTTAATTGTTTGGCTTACGTAAGTTTCGAACATGCGACCTCTTGGAGAACAAGAATTTATTGTTTTCTCATGCCCACATGATAAAATCTCTCGGTGGTTTGACATAGATGTATCTATGTTTTTTGTTTTTTCATATTATATATATCAGTAGGGATTAACAAAGAACTAGTAAATTAGTTCATAATGGATCCAGAAGCTGTCCATAGCTCTAAACCCCAACCAACCGCCTTTCATGGGGCTCGAACCCAGGCCTCCACCAAGGCAGGCGGTTGGGTGATGCCAACTGAGCTAAGAGCTCATCGACATAGATGTCTCTTTGTTACATTCATGTATTTGTGGATAATGCCTAAAAGCTGTCAAAGCCAAGTGGACAAGTGGTAACATAAAGAAGTATTCTAAATTGTTTGTTAACAATTTTCTCTTCAGCTTCTTGACAATATGAAAGGGGTACTACTTAATTACCACAAGTTGTGATATTATATGATCTCCCCAAAAATTACTTTTACTCCACAAAACAATAATATAATTAGCCTGTCATGTTAATGAATCTGGTCGTTTTTCTTTAAAAATAAAAAATACTCTCTCTCACATCGTACCCTTTTTTTTGTATTGGCCAAGAGTAAGCAACCTGGCAACTTGTCCACCCACCTGGAAATATATTCAAAGATTCTATGGCACATGATTGTGCCTAACTCAACTTGATGAGTTATAGCCAAGAGTCATATGGAGGGGAGCGGGGGGGCTGCTGTCCCCCTTGGGCAGCAGCGTGCTGCTGTCCCCGAATTCGGGGTCCACTCCGGTCTTGTTCCAATGATCGGAAGCGTTCACTTTGTAGAGCTCGTCGAGTAGAACAACTATACAAAAAATTAGTTTAATTGGATATCATTAAGTGCCTAATCGAAACCTTTTTATCTTGAAAAGAATGGATCCGAAACACTGGATCAAATCCACTGTAACCCATGGACCGAGGGTTATATGGGCTCCGATCAGACACTTAATTACATCCAATTAAGCTGATTTTTTGCACAGTTGTTCTACTGGACGAGCTCTACAAAGTGAACGCTTCCGATCATTGGAGCGAGACCGGAGTGGACCCCGAATTTGGGACAGCAGCACGCTGCTGCCCCAAGGGGGACAGCAGCCCCCCCGTGTCCCATATGGAGCCTTCTCTTCTTTCCTCTTTGTTTCTGATTCTTTAAATATCTTTGTAAGCCTCTTGCCAATGGTTAAGATATTTTGGGCCACAAAAAATACAGATATTTTGGGCCACAAAAAATACATTATTTTACTCATTTTTTGGTGAATTACTGAATACGTGGCAACACTTTTCCTAGAAAACAGTTGCATACGTGTATCTATCTATATTCTATCTCCTAATCTTTTTGAACTGCCTTTAAAAAAAAAAAAAAATCTCCAAGCACTATCCTCGAAAAATAAATCACGATTTGGTTTGATCTCAATTTGGGATTATTTTAATGATCTCTTGATTCTCAGTCATGAATGTTGTATACTGGTAAGTGGTTTCGGGGATTGAGGTTTCTTACAAATACACTGACCCCGACCTTTCAATTTATTACACTGGCCTCCCTTAAATGGAATAATGTAGTCAGTTGGGTCTGCTCTGTTAGTTTTCCGTATGTGAGTTAATGACCTAAAATAAAACGTTGTGTAACTTATGGGCAAAATGGAAGCAACACAGTTTTTTTTTAAGGTCATTAATTAACTTAGAATCCACAAACCTAACGGAAGACTAATGGGGTGGATCTAACTATCTACGTTTTTCCCATTAAATGGAGGTCGGTAGAAATAGTTGAAAGATTGGGAGCGCATGGTATTAAAAACCTCAGGGAAGGTTGGTGTAAATGAAGTTTTTTTTTATTGTTTTTTTCCTATTTCGTCTTATATCACATGATATCTTCTTCTTCTTTTTTTCGTTGTGAAAGAGTGAGAAATTTATTGATAATTATATGGATGAAGTACAAGAAATAGACCTTATAGGGAGGCGATCAGAACAAAAACCAAACAAACAACAAAGAAGAGAACACAGGTAAGAAAACGCATTAACGAATAAAGTCCCTCTATCACCTGCAAAAAAAAAAAAAAAAAAACACACATTAGAGAATCACGAGCAAAAAAAGGATATTAGTGCAGACACGACGTTGTGCTGCGCAAAACACATGATGATCGTTGCAACTATCCTCAATGGTATGCGCTCGTTTGTGCTTATGCCTTGCATTTTTTTTTTGAAGGTTGAAGAACTTTGGACATCGTCAATTGTCGTTTGGAACCAATCACAGAAAAAAAGGGAAAATGACGGCCAATGACGTATTTTGATAATTAATACCCGTCAAGGACAAACTAAGAATATTTGTTAATGCTGAAAATGTCTTTGACGAGTATTAATTATTTAAACACGTTATTCGCCGTCATTTTCCCCAGAAAAAAACGAAGGGGAAATACTTGGGCCTCATTGGGCCTTGGCTTGTAATGTTATTTTAGTGAGGCTTGCGCCTGATTCAATAGTTCTAGTCATGATTCAATAGTACTAGATTCAATATTTTAGTGAGGCTTGCGCCTGATTCAATGAAAATCTTTAAAAATCAGGCTGCATCCGGTGGTTGATTGATTCACTCAGTGAAGGGAATTTGAGGTTGGGCCCAGCTACTGAAATAAGCAAGCAGAAGGCGTACCTGACCTGTATAGCCTCTGGGTTTTAGTCTGGCCCATAATACTGATACAGCCTGGGACGGCATGGGACCACAAGGATCCCGTGACCATACATACAAAATGATCATATGCTCTTTTTTTTTTAATCTGGTAAAGTAGGGTGACTGGTTCAGCTTGCGCGCACCTCAGACTAATCTCTACCCTCCCCCACACAACCTTTTCCACCCTTGAAGCTCCAAGAGGCTTTTTGCTCCGAGAGTTGCTGACAAAGATAATCGAACTCGATACCTTAGGGCATCCGTAATGGATTTGCTAACTAGTGTGTGTTAAGACTTAGTAAATAAAAATGTATTTTTTGTGCCACAATGTTTGTGTGCTAGATTGTGTTAGAGTGTGCTAAATCTAGTAGTGTGCTAGCATGTGTGCCAAATTTGGCAAAGATGCTAGCAAACAATAAGTGGGTCCCACCTTAAACTTCAACCATAAAATATAAATATCCACTACTTCTAATACACACGTGTGGTACCCATTTTTATCCAAACAAACATTTTAACACACAAATTTACCAAATTCATTGTGGATGTTTTAACACACCTCTATGTTATCAATGTCTAACACACACTTGTGGGACCCATTTTTATCTTAATACACCTTTTAACAAACATTTTAACACACAAATATATCAAACCCCATTGCGGATGCTCTTAAATGGTTTGCCCTTAAGTTGTGTGTGTATATATATATACACACTCAGGATCTTATGATCTACAATAACCATAAGCAAAGATTATAAAACGAGCAACAATAAGCAATGGTAATCTTCGGCTCATTGTGAGGATTTCCTTGGCACTATAGGTTGTCAATAACCATTTTAATTTAAGCGAACATTCTAGGGGAAAAAAAAAGAAGGATTTGGGATTTTTATGTTGGTGTTCAGGGTGGAGCTATTATGGCATTCACCAAAAAAAGTTTAATTGCTTTGCTGAGCTTGTTAACTGTGATTACTCAAACCTCCAACCACCAAATTGTACGCAAACAGTCGTATATATTTTTCGTAGAAGAAGAAGAATGCTATCAGTGGCGGATGTAAAATTTGTACTCAGCAGAGGTCCAAATTACTTTTATTTTTACATTAAATAAAAAATATGGTCTATAGTATAAATATTGCTACTTACTATTTCTTAGAAGAAGACGAGATTGTGTACATATGCACAATCGTATTTAATTCTATAATCACGACCGAAAAATGGTTGATAACTTAGAATTTTAGGAAATTTTTTCACACATATAAAAACTTTTTCAACATGAATATATAGTATAGTAATTAGTGGAATAATTGGGAAGTGTGCGAGGATCTGCGCCCCCGCTTGCACCCCTGGTCCGCTACTGAATGTTGCCATTGTTTTTTTTTTTTTTTTTTTAGATCCGCGAATGTTGCCATTGTTACTAATAAAAAAATCCAGGAGAATCAAATTACAGAGATAATAAAGAAGAAGATCAAACGACAGAGATAATGGATAATAAGACACAGGGAAATAAAACATTTGTAACAGAAACTAATAGTACTTCATCCGGCCCTTTTTAAGTGTCTCGCTTCGTAACTTCAACTTATTAAGAAAATATCATTATTATACATTTCATATCAAACTTTTACCTCCACTTTCCCTACTTACCCTCTATGGAGACATCATCATTACATTTTTACTCACTAACTTTTCAAAATAGAATCTACTTTCATGGGCAAAATAAAAAATGTACAAATTTTTACCCACTAATTTTACAAAATGAACACTTATAAAAGGACAGTCCAAAATAGAATACTAGACTTTAAAAAGGGGACGGAGGGAGAAACTCCGTAAAACATCCCAGCTAAAAATAACTGAAGCACACTAGACAACGACACATGCGGTTTGCGTACCGTCCATATCATCCAGTTGGTTTTTGAAGGAGTACCAAAATCTAGAGCTCCACAAAAACCGTTGGAGAGTTTTCTGTCTGTCTGTCTCGCAATTAGCACGAATTTCTTCTTGCTTCTCAAATTAAAACCATTTGGGGCACATCTGTCATTTATGGTTTTTCAAACACCTTTGGACAAATTGAACCTACTCATTTGTCTTGTTTTGATTTCCCCCCCGGCAAATGATCATTTCTTTTCTTTTCTTTATACTCCAGTATAAAAGCATGACAAGGTAATTGGCTGTGAATCTCTAGTCAAATACGTGTTTAATTGACAGCTTCCAGTCTTTGCCAAAAAACCTTGCATTTACCAAGGGGGCGTTTCCGGTAAGCTACAAATTAGCAAGTGAATTAAATGATCCTAGATGTGATAGTATGTCTTTTTCTATAACTAAAGTATTTGGACCAACTTACCCGCACCTTCATTAATTCAAGAGAGGCAATTCCATCGTCAACTTGTGGAGATCTCAATTAGCGCCGGACTAAAGTTCCGTATGGAGGAATGTGATAAGATGTTTTGCCTCTAATCAGTTGAAAGAAATTGTGAAAAGGATGACACGTACAGTCTGGAAATATTCTGTAGGGCCAAAGTTTCAAATATCTCTAAAAGTCAAAGAGGAACATTAAAATACATAAAGTGCTCGGAAAATTATTGCTCTGTCTTTGATTGTTTAAGCTAGCTTTTACTAGTTTATGCACTATCAGACACTTGAATCCAAGAAAACACGAATTCCCCAACACCACTACTCCCACATCTGCAGTAGTTTCCACATGCACCTGCCCGCACCACACTGCCTTAATTTTTAAGCAAATGAAAACCAAGTTGAAACACCTGAAAATGAGATGATGAGAGTATACAGTAAAAAAAAAAAAAAAAAACAGAGGATTTTCGTCTATTCTATTTGGAAAATTGTTCTCCTTTGAAAATACTACAATAAACATTTGAGAGGAGAGGAGAGGAGAGAAGCAAAAGGATTACATAGTATCTTATTTCACAACACTCCTTTGGCACCTTCTCTCTCAACACACAACATTTTCAACAGACATGCTTGATTTTTCAACTTACAACAAAGAACCCTTCCCCACCCTGCTGCTGCTTTTCTGAAATGGAAAACACTACTATAACACCCACTCACTCACTCACTCACTCACTCTACCTATATATATATATTTATATATCTAGAGATAGAAAGAGGCAAAAATAAGAGAAATTGACAAAAACAAAAAAAAAAACCAAAAGCAAAACCCAGAAGACCTGAAGTTCAAAATTACAGAGGTGTTTGCATTGTGATGACTAAAGGACTGGTGACAACATGTTTACCATCAGACCAAATTATGGAACCACTTTTGGTGCTAGAACTCCCGGGGGGCAACTTGACCGCCACGGCCTCCACCCTCACCAGAAAACTCAGCCGCTGCCCCACCCTCCTGAACACCAACTTCTCCGGCTCTACCGTCACCAGGGTCCCGCTCGGCGGCTTCACCGCAACTTGATACACCGCATTCGCGTCGCCAACGTTCGTCGCCGTCCTTATGAAATGCGTAGACATCTTCCTCCTCCCGTATTGCTGAAACACAGCAGTCAGCGACGGGTAATTCAAGTTCCCGATATGCCCTGCCTTTTTTGCCCCTCTGCAATCCGCATTCTTCCTTGTGATCGCTTGTATGTTTTTTGTCGTGTAATTCGAATTGCATAGAAAATCCACGTAGTCGTAGGAATTCATGTCGTAGACTAGACCAGGATCCATAGCCTTCTGCGGGTGGACATGGCCTGCTCCGAAATCCATGACTGTGGATGAATTCCCGGTCGATTCATCTCCTATCGTTCCTCCCCGATTGTCCACCGTGTATGCGGTCGTCATTAACGCTGACCTAATTGCAGCTGGACTCCACTCAGGATGAGCTGCCTTCAACAATGCAGCCAAACCCGAAACATGAGGACATGCCATAGAAGTACCAGAAAGTATGTTAAATTCTGTTTGCCGTTTATCCGACGGGAGACCGGATGGCCCGACTCGATCGGGCCAAGCCGCGAGTATGTTCAATCCAGGAGCAATAATGTCGGGTTTCAGTATCTCGGGTGTCTCTGGGTTAGGACCACGGGCCGAAAACGAGGCGACAACAGGTGCGGGTCGGACATGGAGTCGGGTCCCTTGAAATTCTATAGTGGCAGTAGGTGGTGACTTTGATTTCGAAGCAGAGGTTATGTATTTCCTTATCTCGCCACCGGATGAGGCACCGACGGAGGTCGCGGGGATGACATGGCAGTCAGCGACCAACCCCTCGCCGTCGAAAATTCCGTTAGCTAAAATCATTCCGATCCCACCCGCTTTTTGAACTACTTCGCCTTTGGCCGCTCTCGAGTTGATTCCTCTATCGCATAACACGATTTTGTTTTTCACAAAATTGGGGTCTAAAGAACCTTCTAAGCATAGCGATGAGGAGTAACCGTCCGAACCTTCATTCCCGGCGTAAATTAGCGGGTAGAGACGTCCAGGAGCTAACCCTGGCCCACCGTAGACACTCACGCCTGGGATAATTTTCCCGTTACCGAGTTTAACATTGGCGGGGAAATCCCTATCCAGGGTACCAGCGCCTACGGTGGTGACCCAGGGGGCCACGTTTGTAACGGTGAGGCCGCCGGGGCCACCATTGCCGGCTGAGGCGGAGACGAAGACGCCAGCATCGGAGGCTCCGAACGCGCCTATCGCGATGGCGTCGAGGTAGTAAGGGACCACAACGCCACCGACAGACAGGGAAACGACGTCGACGCCATCCCTGACGGCAGCGTCGAAGGCAGCGAGGATGTCGGAGTCGTAGCACCCGGCGTCCCAGCAGACCTTGTAGGCGGCGAGACGGGCTTTCGGAGCCATCCCCGCCGCAACGCCGCGGGCGTAACCTAGCGTAGACGCCGGGAACACGTACCTGTTGAAAATATATGTTAGAATTTCTATAAACGAGACAACAACACAACTATAAATTACAGTATAACACAACAATACTACAGTACATTATTGAATGTGACGCTACGTGAATTGTGATTGTCCAATTAACCAATTACTATGTTAGTACTCCTATGTTGTGTAATGTAGACAAAATAATTGGGTATAGAAACACAATAACATGCATAACATTATGCACAAGGAAGATATCTACGAGACAGTTTCTCGTGGATAGTTAGAAGCGAACAATCTAATCTATCCACGAGGAACTGTATCGCAGTTAGTTAGCAATGAAACATTAATTAACACAAGTTGTACGTGTTGTGTTCCTATACTCAATTTTTTTTCCCCGGTAGTCCACACCAAAATTAAAACAGGAAAATTTCTGAAAATTTCCTTTTTCCCTTTTCAAACAAACCAGAAACTATTTTTGTTACACACACACACACACACACAAAAGTAATAAATTCCAACAGTACCTCCCGGCGGCGATGGATGCCGTGTGGGTGCCATGCCCGTCAGAATCCCTCGGCGACCGATACTCCGTGGTTTCGTTCATCTTCCCATTCGTCGCCTCATACCCGTCACTAAAATACCTCGCTCCAATCAGCTTCCGATTACACGACGTCGTCGGAAAATCCTTACCGGAAACACACTCACCTTTCCACTTACCCGGCACCGGCCCAAGATCCCTGTCATTAAAGCTCTGCCTCTCCGGCCAGATCCCAGTGTCTATAACCCCAATCACAAAATCCGACCCGAAATCCGACTCCTTCAACAACCCGGCACTGTCCGTGGTTTTTAACCCGAGAAATTCAGGGGATCTAGTGGTTTCAAGTTTTCGGATTTGTTCGGGAATGACGGCGACTATGCCGGAGAGGGATTCGAGGTTTTTGGCTTGTAAAGGCGAGAGCTTTGCGGAGAATCCGTGGAAAATGGTGTCGTAAGTGTGGATAATGCGACTGGGGGTTTGGTCAGTGGTGGTGGTGGTGGTGGTGGTGGTGGTGGGGGAGAGGGAGGCGAGTGTAGATTCGTACCAGTGCTTGTGGGTTGGGAAGATGGAGGGCTTGGAGTCGTGGTGGACGCGGACTAAGAAGGTTTTGGAGAGAGAGAAGGTGGGGAGGAGGAGGAGGAGGAGAGGGAGGTGGGAGAGGTTGGCTGGAGAGATCGACATTGAGGTGGCTGGGTTGGTCTTGGTCTGGTGGTGCTTGTGTATCAGTGTATATATGGAGTTTTGGAGAGAGAGAGAGAGAATGAGAGGAGGAGGAAGGTGGGGTTCGTGTGTGTGTGGCTGATGGAGGGTAGGCGGTACAGTTGCAATGAGTGAAGAGAGTGAAGTGAGGAGAACATGTAACTATGTAAGTTTGGAGATATTATTCAGTATGTTGAGAGCAACCCGGGACGGTTCTGAGCCATCTCAATCATCCAAAAAAAAAAAATCTCTCTCCAGAAAGAGTTGAACTCTTCTGTGGAAAAATTCTCTTAAAATTTGAACCATTAATTGTCGAAACGGATGGTCCGGATAGAGCACAACACCAAGCAGAGCACCGCCCCTGGGTTATTGCTATGCAAATACAGGGTTGAGGTCCTATTCAATATTCAGTGTTTAAAGTCTCCAATTCGGTCGAGTTTCGCCCATTTGTGGGTTCACAATAATGATCAAACTGTTTATTTTTTAGAGCTCCCCGATAACATTGGCCGCGTTAAGAATCACATTGATCGGATGTCATTTGATGTAGTTTCAAATTGCGCTAATCTTGTAAGAAAAAAGGATGTTTAACATAGGATTGCAACTCATTTAACACATTTTACATGACCTTAATGCATTTTGAAATCACATTAAACGATATTCAATCAACGTGAATTTTTAGTGGTCAATGTTCTCGGCAAATTCTAAACGATGAACGGTTCTGATTGTTGTTGTAGACCCGAATGAGCTCACAAATGGGCGAAATTTGACCGGACTGGAAGCTATTATCACTGGACAGTGCTCAACCCGCAAATATAACAATCCACCACCAGTTTTAAAGATTAAAATTTTATAAAGGCTGAATAATTTTAACAGAAATTGGGGCCACAGGTAGTCCATGTTGGAAGGGTAGGGTTTGCAACATCAACATGTATGCAAAGTATTTTCTCAAGTAAAAAACACATGTATGCAAGTGAGATGGATTGGATTGGACAAGTGAACGGTGGGAAAAAGACGTGACATATTTATTAATAGTCCATGAAAACCGCTACGTAGTGTTTCGGAATTCGGATCCCTCCACATATTCTCTCAGGGTTTCATGAATTAAGGATTACACATAAATATGTGGTTCTTGAGTGGTCTGGAGTATCACGTGACGGTACTCTCGGACTACTGAATAATTCCTCAATGCTGAGTGGTAGTAATCTGAACTTTAATTACTTTCATCTTTCGTGGTTAGAACATCTCCAACAGGAGACGTCAAATTGTTGATGTCAATTTTTTTTGAAGGCTTATGTGGCACTTTGATATCAAGTTCTTCTTCTCCAATCCTTATGTCAAAAAAATAGAGCTTAAACTTGGGGTGAAAAAAACTCAATCGGAAGAATTCATTTTTTAACTTCAACAGTAAGTTTTTGAAAATTGGCATGTGGAGAGGTAGATGTCAAAATCGGCATGAGAGTGGGAGATGTCAAAACCACCTCAACTTTGACATGAATGAAGGCATATCTGTTGCATTGCCCATTTATGCCAAAAGTGACCGTTGAAAATGTCATCTCAGTTTTGACATCTCCCGTTGGAGATGCTCTTAGAAAATCGCATTTTGCTAGTAATTTCTTTCTTTAGTCCCCTTGAAAGCATGTTTTGTTTCACAATTGGGGTGGCCTGGGTGATTCTCTATGGGATTAGTAATTATACCTTAATAATGTATTGTTGAGTTAACGATACCGTACTATATACTGGATATTCCATAATCCATATCACCTTATTAGATGAATTCTATTCTAAATAAATGTTCGAACTTATAGATCATCTCTTTTTAATCTGATGCCAGAATGAATGAATCTCTCTTTTTGGAGTCAACCACGGTGTCCTAGCTTTCCCTTTCCAATTATCCCCCACATGCTACGAATCCATTCCACGATGTCATAGTATTATTGGGTCAAGGCTTATTCTAAGCTCCGTTCAAAGGGGTAGGATAATAGGTAAAAGATGTTCGAAAAAAGTGTATTGATATTTGTGAAAGTGTATTAAATATTCGTGAGATATGCATTGATATCCGAACTTATTTGAAATTATATGCATATTATCCCCAGCTTAGGCGGAGGTTAGCAAAACTGTTATGTCAAAACCTCAAAACCTACACCACTAATTAACCAGGGGTTATGTTTATATATAGGATTATGGGTCTTAATTAGTTTAGTTAAAACTGTTCCGATTTAGGATAACGTGAGCTCCCACTAGCGTCATATTGCTTGCTGCTTGATTGTTAATACTAGTAGTATTAATTACTTGGACTAAGGTCTTTTAATCTTTGAGAGATACTACTTATTTACGGAGGAATCGTGAATAAATTATTCACAGAGACGGAAAATTTCATCCGTCCGTTTCCGCAATCCCTAGAAAAGTATTTTAACTCTACCCCGGATCTTCTTCTTTTTTTAATTTCCGACCGTCCAAAATATTTTTGGATGCACGCAATTCACCTCTGTAAAACTTTTTTGGTTTTTCTCTCAATCTTTCTTCTTTTTTTTTTTTGGTCAATTTTTCTCTCAATCTTTCGGTGGGGTAGGAGTATAAATTTTCACCTCATAATCTTCAACCTCCTTTCCTGTTTTGGTCGGTAGCACTCTACTCCACGTGGCTGCCATTACCATTAAAAAATGATACTGTAGTATTGGGTTTGGTGGGTATTAAAAGCCCCAAAAATGAAATCTGAGACAGAAGTCGTCTGGGTCCTACACGTGTTCTCGTCGGAGCTGAATCTCCACACGTGCCACTTCATTTTTTACCAAAAATGCTACTGGTACAGCAATTCCGGGTACAGCAGCGGGTACATACCCGTTTTGCTCCCGTCTCGGGTCCCGCAAAGATGATCGGAGCCGCTCATTTTGTTCAAAATACATCGTTTAGGGTCC
>JAOTQK010000023.1:25873801-25886702 GCA_025642025.1 Rhododendron ferrugineum
AGACTTCGTTTTTACAAAAATATCTTGCAAAGCATTAAAATGCCCACTAATGCCTTCAGTATGGGTTAATGGGTTATTCAAATACAAAAGAATAAAAAGAATGTCATCCATATTTTTGTCTCCCATGCTTTTCACTCACAGCTATCGAAACATGATATTGAATAAAAAAGAGAACAAAGAGACATACCTCTAGAGAGAGGGAGAGAGTCAAGGAGAACTGGAAAGAGGAAAAATGATTAGGAGAGAGAGAGAGAGAGAGACATACCTCTGGAGAGAGAACTGGAGAGAGGGCGAGAGTCAAGGAGAACTGGAAAGAGGAAAAACGATTAGGAAGAGAGAGAGAGAGAGAGAGAGAGTAATTTGTTCACCAAAACGATTAGGGAGAGAGAAAGAGAAATTCATTCACCCAAAATTCATTACCAAAAATTGAAATGAGAATATTATTGCCAAAAATTGCCTAGACTAAAAGAATCAGCAATTATAGTAATTATAGTCACGGCAATTTTAGTCAATTAAATCACTGCCAAAAGGAACTTTCCATGATAACTGAAGGCACGACAATTATAGTCCAATCAACGGCAATCAAGACTATAATGACCGAACTTCATTACCAAAAATTCGACTGAAACCATATTGAGCAACTAATCAACGGGTAGGATTTATGCAAAAAAATGTGTACTAAAACAAACGGTGAAGATTTATGCAGAGAAAATGTGTGGACCACCACACCGTCGCGAATCGTATTATAGATATGCTGAACTTGTGTATATTCTACTATATGCTAAACTTGTGTAGAGAGTTTTGAAATCGGTAAAGCTAAAGCCACCGACTAGTGGGAGACCGAAATTGCACTGACCACCATGTGTGGCCCACTCTGGGTTCTGCATGGATGATCCAAGCCGTTCAAAAAATTTAAAAAAAAAATCGAGGAAGTGTGAAAAATTAGCTCAATCTGATATGTATAAATGTTCGATCCAAAAAAAAATCGAGGGAGTGTGAAAAATTAGTTCAATCTGATATGTATAAATACTCGATTCAATCTTCACATTTTCCATTCAAATCACAAAATCCTGTGATCTAAATGGAAAATGAGAAGATTGGGTTGAACACTTACACATATTGGATTGAGCTGATTTTTCGCGGATCCACTCGATTTTTTTTTTCAATTTTTTTGAAAAGCTAGAATCATCCATACGGGACCCGAAGTGGACCCCGCATGGCGCTCGGTGCAATTTTGGTCTCCCACCAGTCGGTGGCCCTAGAAGGGTCCTTCTGAAATATTGTAGAGATATATGAAACGAAAAAAAGATATACTTAAGGAGGATTATAGAAGAAGAATGTGGACCATTGGACAAAAATAATCTTAGCCCAAACATTGAGGAGGTGAAGACTATAAAAGGGAAAAATGAGAAGGCTCTGAAAAATTCTCACTAGACTCAAAACTTACACACACACATACACTTTTCAACCACCAGAATCAAATGGTCAAGGCGCGAGAACAACCATTTGATCCGGCGATTAAAGAGTAGCTTTCCCCTTGCTTGAGTTCAATCCAAATTATGATCGCAATTCTATCATGGAACCTACAAATCCTAGTCGTCTATTTTTCGGATGAAGATTCAAGCAGTCCATTGCTGAGATGAACGGCCGAATTGGCCGCACTACTACACATGTAGTACGGGGTGCACTACAGCACCCCTGGGTCCCTCTATCATATCCCCTGGCTTCCAACAATTTTGATGATAATAGATAAATAGTTAAATAGTTTTGATAGTATATCATTCAATTTCTCTGCGAGAAGTGTGGTCACATGAATGAGTACTCATTCGAATCTGCGCACAAGAGCTTTGCTTCCTATAAAAGGTCGATTGTTAATTTTGATGAACTACATCCGGAGTGTCAGTAACTGTAGGACTATAGTCGAGCTTCTTTCCCCGCCTTAGCCGCTTCTTTCTCCGCCTCCGCCGAAGAAGCCTAAAAACAGCAAAAGAAGCATTCGTCGACTCCTTCGCATACCCCTCAGGCGCAGCTGAAGAAGAAGTTTACGTGGCAGCCACCGCGGTAGACTTTCTTCGCATACTCCGCAGAAGCAATCGTCGATAAGGCAGCCACCGTGGCAAACTCCTTCGCATATACCTCAGCAGAAGCAGCCGATGTCGAATCCTCTGCCTACACATCAACATCAGCAGAAGAAGCAGCAATAAACTCCTTCGCCTATGAAGAAGTAGGAGCAGCCTTTACTGATGAAGAAGCATGTGTTGCTGCGTCCTCCAAGGCCGCTTCCTATCCTTTTCACTACTATCGTGCTAGATGTTGTTGTTCTTTACTTGATGCGTGCTATCTTGCGGTGGCTGTGGAGAAGAGAGGGAAATGCAGCACAATATTTAATGCAACTTCTTTTATTGCTTATAAAAAAAATTGCACATTTCCACCAGTGTGTATCTATGCAAGTACCGCTCTATATTTGTTGTAATTGAATATGTTTTGGAACTCAGGCTAGATTAGGTATAGAAGTTCCACCTACCGTTTGTGAATTTGCTATATTAGCGTATGAGAGTCATTAATTTGATGATCAGAAACATTTAGCTTATAAAGGACGTCGAAAATATCAGTTCATATTTATTTGTTATCGACAAATACATGATGTAAATAATAGAATAAAAAAGATGACTTTTGAATAAATATAACTAGCATTGAAACCGTGTTATGCACGAAGTAAATCAAAATTACTTGGGAATATTTCCTAAAGAACAAATTTTTACTTTTTTGTATTCTACTTGGATTTAAAATATAGAAAATGACACATTTATTTAAAATTGAAGGATTTGATAGGATTGTTGAAGAAAGGCATCAATTTCCAATAATCGTTAAAAAAATAATGACCACTAAGATTTATTTATTTTTTTTCCTTTTGCTATGACACCATTGAGATGCTAAACTCTAATATGTTCACTTTTCAAATTTCATACCGTTACTAAATTGTTCTACCGATGGCCCTAATGGTATTTACCTACGAATATTTTCAAGTTGTACTTTTTCTTCTTTAACCTATTTTAGGTGGATCTACTTCTCACGCATTTGTGTGAAACCCACGACTAAGAGTCTCATTAATGTGGTTGTACAACGCGTTAAGCATCACATGGCGTTGTTCCATAACTACTAAAGAATTACTGTGACACCCTATAGCCAGGTTGAAGCCGGGCTCCGGAAGAGAGACCCGGTAGATATCTGGATGGGTGATTACGGGTCCCACATTATTTGGTGAATGCAAAGTTCAGTGCTATACATAATAGTTCCTGCCCCTATTTTGTACAAGGCCATTTAAAAGCGGGAGGACGTCAAATCTCATTAAAACTTTACAGTTAAGTGTGTTTACCCTCCAATAATACTGGAATGGGTGACCTACCAGAACGCAAGAATGTCCAAAGAAACCGCCCTAACCCCAAAACCAATCCAATCCAGACCGAACAGTCTTATTTGGTTTGGTTTCGCGATTCTTGGTCAGGTTATGGTTTTGAAAAAATAAGAATCATTAATTTTGATTCGATTATTGGTTATCAATTTTAGCACAAAATAACCCAGATCAAAGGAAGAAGAGAAAAATCAAGAGCCGGGGGTTCGAGATTTCGAGTCCTGTAACCGACAAGACGTCCACATTTAGAGTTGGAATCGACACACTTAAGTGAGGGGAGAAGCATTGCACTTGAACACCCAAATAAATTTTCCTTCCATAGACCACGAAAGAACTACACCACTTTATAATGCTACAACAACTACAAAACATAAGGTTGGAGATACGGATTTCATATTACATACTAACCCTTTTCAAAAGATGGAATTCCTACACCAACCCTCCTATAAATAAATTAGTGTCTCCATATAGCGGCTCTTCCTTTTCCTTGTTTTCTGTTCACTCAGTATCGTCGTGTCCCGTGTCCCAAGCCACCATTTGATGGAGGAACATGGGGACAACTTAATAATACCTGTAGGACCTCCTCCTCGAACAAGTTTGGTGAATTCCTCTTTTAAACCAAGATGAGAAGAGGAAGAATTTTCGAACAGGACAATGGAATCTAAGTCCATCTGGCTGTGGTATGGGAACCGTTAAGAATATCCATTAGATGTTTTCTGCAGTTTCTTCTTGAAATTTGAAATGCTGCATTGTGGACATATGTACTCTAGTCCATCTGTTTTTGCATAATCCTGCAATGTCAAAATTACCAACCATTGTTTAAGCAGTTCAACTCATGAGCCAAAAATCCGCTAAAACTGCAACAGAAGAGAGCTACAGATCCAAATTGGCAACGATCCAGCAACCAAGAGGATATGACACAAGCTTGATACCATACCTTAAAGGCACCGAGGCCCTGCCTTCTGTCGCAACCAAAATGGGCCCACTCGCCACATATACCACAGTTTACCCAATCACCTGCTGCGCTACTGTAGAAAGTTTGAGAGCCCGTGGTTAGCAAACAACAACTACAAAAGCACATTATACACACACAATGACACAAACACAAGCACATTTACCCTTTATGTATGCATGAAGAAATTAACCATTAAACATGGAAGCTACAAACCTGTGGCATAACAAGCAGCACTCTCCGTCTACATCGTCATGAGCCAATTCGTACTCCAGAAGGTAAGTTTCGTAATGTCTTTTAAGCGTATTCCCAACACCCTAATTCAAGCAATCATATGGAAACCAATATATATTGATTTCCAGCAAAAGAGTAATAGTCAGCATTTTGCGTACAATTACTTCAACGGGTGACCATCAAAAGTGTAGTTGTAGTTTACAACAAGGAGGTCTTAACCAGCAGACATGTTTCGTTGGGTTCAAGCTGAAAGGAGCTGATTGGATGGGAAAAATAACTCAGGATGCTAAACAAATACAGTATCTACTTACCCAAAAAAAATACAGGATGCTAAACAAATACAGTATCTACTTACCCAAAAAAAAATACAGGATGCTAAACAAATACAGTATCTATCTTACCCAAAAAGAAAAAATACAGTTTCTACTTGGTAGCTTTTAATATTCATTTGAAGCATCACCCTCTCTCTCTCTAACGCATGAACCAGAAACTTAACATAGCACTGATAGCAGAGAACCGGGAATACAAAATTAAATACAAAAATCAAGAATCCAGGAGAAAAGCAGACCATTCAGATTCATCTCCCAAGTTGCAATCCTTCCCATATACTATTAATCACAAAGGATGCACTGCTGCACCATGAGAGTCCAGAGATCAACAAGAAATAGAGAAAAGGCATAGTTTTAGGACATACAGTCATTCTATTGGTCACTGTGTGATTGCGCATCTTCGAAAAAACCTGTCCTTTCCAATTGATGCCATTGCCAACATGAAAGCCACCTCTTGAAACCACCTAAAAATGCCAGACTGTTTAGTTTCCAATAATCTTCTGACATCATTCCAACTTTGAAGCAGCAAATTAACAGTTAAAAGAAAGCAATATATCCTACACGTAGAGTTTCTTCCAGTCAACCATTTACATACACAGTCAATAATCCACCTCAGCTGGAAGAAGAAAAAAAAGAAGATAAGTCTCACCTCCCTATACAAGTTGAAGAGGTCCAGGCGTTTTGCATTAAGTATTGCATCGGGGAATTCTGCAAGCCCACCTTGAGGAATGAGACGGGTATGTCCCCTAAGGATTAGAAACTGCATAACGTCCTTGAGAAACTCCTCCTGGCAGAGAAAAGTACGAGAAATCAACATGACAAAACCTAAAAAGAATCAAGGAGATCCAAGCCTCCATCCCCTCCTTATTTTTTTCCTGTAGCGAGGCAAAATAAAACAGAAGGAACTGACAAACTTACCTCAGAGCAAACATGAATTGGGCTTCGGTCGCAACCATGTTTCTTCAGCGGGAGGGGATTCAACGAAATAATCTGTTTGGCCTGAAATGAATTGGAATTTGACTTCCGATGGGAAATAGGATTTGATCCCATCAAACTGTGTTTTGACGGAGCAACTGACACACTAGCCTTAACTTGGCCTCTATCATGCCCATCCAACTCAATTGTTGCAGAAAACGGAAGCATTTTCTGGTGACGAATATGAGGGATTGGCCTCATTGCTGCAACTTTTAATTGTCGTCTAACAGGCACCAAGGGTATACTAATAACGCCATTTGTCAATCCTTTGTCTTCCCTTTTGACATTTCCAACAACCAAACCATTGGGAGGGCCTTGACTTGTTTCTTGGCATAATTCAGACCTCTTTCGACTAGGAGCAGGTGGTCTTAACCAGCTCGGAAGTGTGCTGAAATAAGAACTGTTGAGATTTGGATCTTTGCCTTGCTTAGTACAGAAGAAAAGAAGTCGTTCTGCATCATCTTTCTCAAATGAAGCAACAGCTAATCCCTGAATGCTAGCAATGCCAAGTGCAGCTAAACTACGATAAGAAACATCTGGCGCTAGTTGCCTCAAAACCTGCAAACAAAAGCCAACAGGAACGATTATTTACCAAGAAGTGAAGTGGCTCATCTTTAGACACACAGGAAGTCACAGATCAAAAAATGTGGCTCGTCTTCATTGAAGACATAAACCTCATCTTCTACTATAACAAATCTCAACCGTCCAAAATATGATTTCCGGATTCCTAGTATTTGGAACAGATAAAGATGGAAGGAATAAAGCACGTGTTTTCAATAACACAGGCAATCACAAGATTATAAGAAAGAACCTGTGAAGCCCATGCAGGGACCTTCATGCAAACTTCAAATACTGATGCCCCACAAGCTACTGAAGCAGATCTCCTGGGTTCTGATAAAGGCTGTCTATTTTCCTCGCTGTTTGGCAGTGCATGGATAAGCTGGCTTTTTTCAATAACTTCACTCTTTATGTGATTCTCCAAGAGCTACAAATAAGTGTTATGACAGATCAGTGTCCAGTCCTTAACCAGGATAAAATGTGGTATATAGTAATGGCGTTTTAAGAATAACCTGATCGTCAAAGCAAGTCTGTGCACTACCAGAAACCAGAAGAGAGATGTGGGCAGAACTACATGTTGAAAAATCGCAACGCATGGTCACAACACCGCGTGAAAATGTCCCTGCTTGAAGAGGTGGTGGTAGGGCACTGCACCAATCACAATGGCATCAATTCACAACATTTCAACATTTTCTCAAGGACGCACCGACACTACCACTCTTAATTAAGTAATCATTAGGTGCAATGAGCTCGAACAGCCAGGAGAGGATAACCAACTACTATATGCATGCGAATTGGGGAAAAAACCAAATGTCTTCTCTTACATACAGCAACACAAGCATCATTCACTCACACGCAATCATGCAAAGTTCGAATTCTTATGTAGAAGTCAATGATACATGAAAAGATGACACTACAGCTAAAAATAATCATGCACAGATTTATCTTTATAAGGTTCTAAAGCTCAGACATACCTAACCCGGTTATGAAGTTTACTTCCCCGCATCTGAAACAACAATGAAGATAATTGAGTAAATGAGTACCCAATGATATAGAAAGGAATATTGACTTAGAAAAAAAGAATTATTTAAAGAAATACCAACAAAATTAGCATGGAACATGCTCTCCTCATCTGTATAAGAGCCTAAGTTACAATGAAAAGATGACCAATCAAACACTCCAAAGCATCTTGCTAAAGAAGGGGTTTTCATTGAAAGTGATGAAAGAAAGCCTTTCAGCAATGCTGAAGTAAATCCACTTGCATATGAGCATAAAGACAACTTCCTTTTAAGGCAGAGTGAAGCAAAAACAAGTGTAGGGAAAAATATGAGCAACATGAAGATCTAACCACAAGAAACCATTTCATTATACTCACTTCAATACTCAAGAGCGCATTGAGGCCATCTTCCAAAGAACCCAACAAGCAAGCATCCTGAAAACAAATTAGTCCATAAGCAAACTATTATAGACAAATGAAAGCTACACATAGCTTGATGCAAGGATCCGTGAATATAAACTGGGAAATAGTCAAATAGAAGTGAAACGCTACTTACCAAGGAACATGCCACTCCACAAACAAGAAACTTCATGCTCACATCATCATCATATATATTTACAGCAGCCGCATCAGGACAGCCTTCTTCATCATCCCCCGCAGCTAGCTCAGGTGGAGTGACATTGATCTTTGGAGGTTCCCCAAGAAGGTGTGGACCCAGATTATCGTTACTTTTCTGGCTGTTAGCTGGAAGGACAAGGTTATTTCTTGTGCAGTAAAGCCTAAATGAAGCATGAGCAAGCTGGAAAGCATCCCATGTATGGCTAGATGAACTGCAATCAGCATAAGAAAATAATGTCAGGTAAGCTATAAACGTTTATTTACCAATATACAGCCAGACAAGGCGAATTGGAACCAAGTGGCTTATCAGTGATTCAGTATGGCACTCGTCAAGGACCCCTTGATTGTTGCAAGTAAAACTTTACTTGCACAATGTACGAATATATGTAAGAAATAGTCACCAGAGTTAATGTAGTCCACAAGTCCATCCAAAACAAAAAATAAAAAAAATAAGGAAGCATTCAAGTTTAGTAACAGTAAGGTTTCAAGCTGACATCAATTGGACTACAAAGAAGTTTTCAAGCTACGGGAAGTCCTATTTTATAATTACTTGTTCTAGGCATTAAAACAACCAGCTTTCCGTACGATTTATAAACTTTCTATAGTTCAGGGGTGTTTTTTTAAATTTCAGAATATCCAGGACATGGACTGCGGGTAGTCACATAGGGGTCACTAGGTGGGTCAAGGTATGTATTCAGGTTTTATATGACTCTCATTTGGTTTTAATTTGATCCATACAGTTCTCCATTGGAATGTAAGAGTTAATATCAAGTTTTCCGAACCAACATTTAGTGATGCACAGTGGAACAATAATTTTCATCTAAAGATGACCAAAAGAAAGGCCTCCAAACCCCACAAAAAGAGAAAGGAAGCAAATGTGCATCACAGCCATCACTTGCTTTATCAATAGTCAAGCTTACAAAGCCATCCAAACCTCCAACGTTTTTTGTGCAGTTCAACACTATGCAAATGGCTGCATTCATGAAACTCAAAAAGGTGAACACAAAAGAGTGGAGTTCACAAAAAATTCAACCTCATTACCAATTGTAAAAAGAAACATTGTAATAGTTTTGAACATCTCTAGAAGCAAACAATAACAATACACAATTTACAGAATATGGTTGTTGGGTTTAGCACTAAGCTGATGATTCAGCTGACAAACATTAATGCAGTTGTACATTTCACATTTTCACAGATGTTTGGTTTCAAGAAGAAAAAAAAAAGGGACTGACCAAAATATTTCTCAAGGTGGAGTTAATTATAATCCAAATGGTAGTATACCTTTGCACAACTGAAAATAACGCATGCCGAAAATGGCAAGCAGCATAACAAGAAAATGTATTCTTCCAACATATGACGTAAGGAATTCCCTGCAAAGATGAGAAATATTGTCAGACCTTGTTTTCTACAGATTAACTACCATGAAAACAACAGATTACATAACCTTATGGTTCTTATGAATCACTAGCTTGTAAGAAACTTTATTCAAACTCGACAATAGTCAGAATTTCTCACCTTTGAATGAAGAGCCTCAGCCAGCTTTTCTCCATTTGGGAGCTCCAAATAAACCTGCATAAGAATTTCAAACCGAAGCAAGCTCAAACACCAAAACTACTTGCATCAAATTACAAACAAATGATGATTGTACAAACTACAACAATGTTTAGCACCAGGCAATCCCTTTTAGTCTGTACTGAAAACTGGGGGGCAACACCTACATAAAAGAAGGAAAGAGGGGAAAGGGAACAAGTAAAAGAAGATTCCAAATGATTGCTCAAACTTCCTACCCCACTTCTCCACCTCATACAAGTCCCTCTCAAAATAATCTTTTTCACAATCTAAGGAAACCGATCAGATCTTGTCATCCAAAGTATCCAACACTGAAGCATCATTGCCAAACTTTGTTATCATACACACATACTATGTCGTGACTCCAGACAAACTAACTTCGTGTGGGTAACCCTAAACTGTTTGGATAAGCCTAGTGGCTTTCATGACCCGAATCAGGTTTTATTTATTGCTAACAAGGGTTCAGGTTTTTTCAGTGTCCAACTAACACAAGGAATTCGCATTTCGCATCCACCTTCTACTTGCATTACAAGTCATATGCTCAGATAAACTGTAAGTAATAATCTCAATTCCTGTCAGTCAAACCCACCACGCATCTTTTTCTGGACCTTCCTCTATATCTTTTACCACCACCCTCCACGTGAATCTCGTACTCTGTAGACAACTAAGACAATAACCCTGCTGTAAGAAGGTTAGCACGGTTTAAAGAGGCAACAGTTAGGCAGGCTTACGGGCCCCGCCTCTTCCTTTCGCTGGAGAGGTTAATTCCCATAACTCGAAGTTGCCAAAATGTTAGGGACACTAGTAATTTTCTATTTTGCCATGACATATTGTATGGTGACCTCAATTACACGAGAATCACTTGCAAACTAGCACTTCCACAAAATGCTCAAGACCCTGGATAAGTCCTTCCACATCTCAATGTGAGGAAAAAAACCCCCTTGAAAAACAAATCTTTTTAGAGGTTCCATATTTCTATGTTGAAGCCTTCCTACACAAACCGTACAACAAAGGGTAAATAATTGAAGGAAAAAAAAATTGCAAGTCGATTAAGAAGCAGAGGCAAATAAAAAACTACCCACACCAGACACCAATTTCTGGCCCCAAAATGCACAACAAGAATCATTCAAACTCAAACCAACACAATCGGGCTTAAACTAACCATGAGCTTGCGACCACCTAGAAAAATGAAGCACGCACCTCAAACTACTAAGTGATTTTCCCACTTTTAGACTGTACGAAGCTAGAGCTAATTTCATCTTCCCAATTAACTTGCAATAAACTGAGCAACACAAAGAGATAATACATGTATGTATATGTGTGTATGTGCGCGCGCGAAGCAACCAACTAAACAAATGTCTAAACTTGAGAAGAACCTGTAGGCGTCAGTTACTCAAACAAACAGAAATAGCAAGCAAAGACGAACTCATGATAGAGGAGCAAAATCTTAGACAACACAATAACTTGACAAATTAGAGTAAATAAGTCACATACAGTGGTGGGCAAAACGGAACCAAACAGCCCAGCTACAGCTTCAGCAGTGGACAAGTGAGCACCCGCCCACACCAGAGATCCAACTTCATCATGCGGTAGTTGTTCTCCTTGTAAATACACAAAATTTGGCTGACATGAATCCACCACTCTACGGAACTCTTGTCTACTTGGATTGTTAAGAGTTTGAACCTACATTCAATTAATTGAACAAGAACATATAAGACACTAATAAGGCCTAGCGGCAAAATTATCTTCTAACTTCGCAACAAAGTGATGTCAAAGAGATCACAAATCTTAGAAAATGACAACCATTTAGAATCACTTTGCACCTCTAAACGCCCGGAAGAAACAATTTCTGGGAATGGATATCTCCGAGTGTCGGCTGCATCTTGCTTTTGCTTCTCTTCAAAAGTTCTCCCACATAAGACTGCAAGGACACCACAAGTATTCTTTGAAGCTCCCTGAACGCTAAACATCATTTGTATGAGCCACCAACAGTAGCGTAGGAGATTCACTCCTTTCACCAACGCCAATCCAGTTCTTCCCTGAAAAGTCAGCACCCAAAAACCATCAGAACTCCAGAAAAAAACATCAATTCAAAAAGAACACAACTTTGATCAAGCCCACCTCATTCAATGCCAACCATCTTCACCAAAACACAACCTCCCTCAGTAGCCTGATTCAGAAGAACTTCCACAGAGGCAGCATCCAACAAGAAAACCTATCCTCCACCCACAAAGGATACAGCAGACCCAAACCCTAAACGCCCAAGACGAAACCCACTAAAGAAGCCTAAAATAAGAACCTAGAACACAAATTTCTCAACCAGTTCAGGGATCAAAAAGGTTGAAACAATCAAGAATCCCTAATCGACAAATTGACCCAAATAGAGAAGGGAAAACTGGGGAAATCAAGAAAGTAGATATCAAAACTCAAGATGATTAGAGAACAGCAAAAAAATCACTAACCCAGATGAGGAAATCGAGGAACTCGAACAACCCAGATGAAGAAATCAAGAAAGATCGGCGACCCTTGGCAGGCCGTAGCTTCAATCTCGTAAATAGGGACCCGGATATACGCGTAAAGTAAAAGTAAGAAACCCTAGGCTCTTAAAAATCACCCACCCAACAAAATTTAGAAATTTTCAAGAATAAAAACCGTGTCTAATAAGAATCTATCTCCACCGCTAAATCAAGAAAACCAAAAATAAATAAATATTCTTACTTGTTAAATGGGGTGTCAGCTTTGGTGCAGTGACAAATACATTACCCACACCAACATCCAACCATCGAAAGGTCAAACACAAACAAAACATCAAAACGAGGGAAAAAGATAAGTTAAGAGAGAGATAGAGAGAGAGAGGGGTAATTAAAATCCTCTTTTGACTAAACTGTTTAGATGGGAAAAACAAAAACAAATTGGAAACAAAATAACTAGAATAAAGAAAACCCAAAATAAAAACATGAGAGAAAAAAATCCCAGGCGTGTATGTACAAAAGTAATGATACGTATTGATTAAACTAATGATAACAACGAGAAGTGTGACTGACTGTATTAAATTGAACCAATAATAAGAACGCTTTGAAATCAATGTTTTAGAATAGACCTTTTTGGAGAAGTTTGCTTGGATGGGTACCCAGTCATCTGTTTTTTCCAAAAGAAAAACGAGATTTCAATTTCTTCTTTTTTAGATTTTTGCTTTTTGTGTTTTTGACAGGTAATACCATTTGGGTTGGCATGTGATGATTTTTTAACTCTTTTTC
>JAOTQK010000023.1:25909884-25917384 GCA_025642025.1 Rhododendron ferrugineum
GGCAATGCAGGCTGCACTGCAGGATTTCTCATTTCTCGAAGCTCCCAAAAAGTTGTGGTGACTATTTCAGTCGGATAGACAGAGACAATTAGACAGACCTTTTCCCCTAGTCACAAGAAGAAAGAAATATGCGCACAAAGTAAAACAGGCTTAAGATAGAATTAAAAAAAAAAAAAAAAAAAAAAAAGAAAGAAAGAAAGAAAAGAAAAACAGTTTCACAATTTGCCGTAATTTCAATCATTAATACTCAGACATCGTTAAGTGGTGAATATACAAATCGGAAATGGAGAGACTCACAGACACCCGTTGATATATACGTTCATACACGTATATGTCTTATCTTAAGGTGTATAAATGTCGATCTTGACGATCGAATCGATTCGATTGAATTTCAGGATTAAGAAAAGCTTTTGCATGATTGATTGATTCAATTGAAAATCCTCACCACCGATTCCTGTCTGTCTTCGTGGTGCTTTTTCTTTTTGTCTTCACTCGGAGATCGGAATCAATTATTGCTTCAATTTTCAAGGTATGGATACTCTTTCTTCAATTATTGATGCATATTTTTACTACTTTGTTTTTGCTAAAGCTTTAATTGATGGGGTAAATTGTTTATTTTTCTTTCTCTTTTGTGGTTGATTTAGGCGGCATGTTGGTTCTTGAATGGGAATTATTTGACGACTGATGGATTTTGTAGAGGAAACGTGGTCCTCTCATTTGCTTTGCGGTTGATATTTGGTTTGGTATTGTTTTTAAGGTTTGTACCTCGCATGCAACTTGAAATTCGAGATTTTTAGGGCTCGGTTCGCTGTTTGGTTTTGAATTTCGCGGAACTAGGGTTTCGGTGGCTGAATTTGACGATTAGGGTTTCGTGAAATTTTGATTTCGACAGGTTAGGAGATATTGGTTACTTATTTGTTTGGCAGATTAAGTTAATTTATTGGATTTAGGAGAATATTCTTCAGTGCAATTACTCTGATAGTCTTGGAGTGTTGGTGGCATCGAGAATTACACATACAATTAGTCAACGTGCTGAATTTAGGATTTGTTTGGTTGCTACCTTGTTATAAGATATATTGGTAAACATTGTGGGCAATTGAGTTTGGCATATATTTCTAGACTCTTTCCCCATTGTCGTTCGCTTCGAAATTGGATAGAGCTATAGCCAAATGAGAAGTTAACAATGGCAAGGGGATTGTCGGTAGATGGATTTCGCGGACAAGTCATTCCTTGATCTTTTAGGGGCCCTGAAATCGTGGTTCCGTTGGCGGTCTGAGCTGGCTAACGTGTCAAGGGACTTTTGGATGCCCGATGAGAGCTGTAGGTGGTGCTATGAGTGTGAAGTTCAGTTCACTTTGATTAACCGAAGACACCATTGCCGGCATTGTGGGCGAGTTTTCTGTGCCAAGTGTACTTCAAACTGGGTTCCTGCACAATCAAGTGATCCAAGTACTTCAAGGGAAGATTTGGAGAGGGTTAGGATCTGTAATTTCTGTTTCAAGCAATGGGAGCAGGGCGTAGCTACTGTTGATAATGGGATCCAGGTTGCCAGCCTGGATCTCAGTACCTCTCCATCAGCGACAAGTCTTGTCAGCACCAAATCTAGCGGCACCATTGATAGTAGCTGCATTACACTTGCGTCAATATCGCACTCAGTTGAGTCTTGCCCGCAAAATCACCCGTCAATTCTCAGCCCTTGTCAATCAGCAGGAATGGAGACAAGTGTAGATAAGGAAGGTGAAGTAGCAACAAAAAACGATCATGTGGGCTTCCAGAATCAATCTGCAAACCGATTTGACTTTTGCATGAACAGGTTCTTTTTATTTCTCTTATGTTGTTACTTGTTTGGTACTATGTTCGAACTAAAAATCATACGTGTCTTAACAACTTGTAGCGACTAGTCTGGGGGATTGGCATATATAAAATTAGAAAGGTATTAATTGAGCTATGACTTGGGTAGCAAAAATGCTATGATGCATGGTTGTCAAATGATGGCACTTAATGTCTATTGCTTGTTTGTTTTCCTGATCACGCATTGTGTACCTGCTATGATGCATATCATGGATGGTAAATTGGGAATAGGTTTGTCTTGGTGAAAATTTGGTCGTTTCCCTATCCAGATGCATTTGACGTGTAGACAAGAATAGCATTCTGCGTGAGTGAAAGAGTGCATTTAACGTAGAACTAAAGTAATAAGACAAATTTGGTTGCATTTGTAGATATACGAAAGAATTACTTGTCTTGCACCTGGAACGCGGATCGTTCCGATATGAGGAATGGTACGGGAACATGGTACACCACAAGTCTAAATTGTGTAACGCTAGGGGTAGGCTTCTATGGATATCAAAACCTAAACTTATCTAGTAAAATTATCATTTTTCAAATTATTCGTGCATAATACTCTAGGAACATAATGACCGAATTTTTTCCATTTTCTCTCATCAAAATTCCTTTCTCTCTAGATTTTTAAATTAATCAGTAAAAATTTTTGGAAAAAATTTGGAGGTTGCTTTGGATCGCTATATTTAACGTTTTGGAACGGAAGTGTACCACGTTTCGGAACTTTCGTACTGGTACGCAATTCGCTAGGGTAGTAGCGTTCCATGGTAACGTTGGGACTCTTGCTTATAGAATTACTCTTACCTGACTTTCTAGTATACCTAGGCTTGGAAATAAAGTATCTCTACTGCAAAATTCTCTAGGTTTTTGTTGTTTAAATGTTGCTTATCTGGTACTCGGAAAAGTTTCTTAAATATTCCTCCTTAAGTATCTTTGCTATTTAGCTGCTGTTTTTTTGTTGAACGGATTATTTAGCTGCTGTTTGGTTCACCATATTGCTTTGTTAATGTTCATAAGATGTTTTTTTAATCACTTCCATGAGCAATATCTAGCAAACTGAGCACGAATGCATAATTTGGGATTGGAATTGGTTGTCTGAATCTATGCACTACGTCTTATCGTCTTATGTGCCATTCAACTGTAGAAATCTCTTCAAACGGGAGTAAAAGGTGATGCCGGGGTTATTCTTTTCACTTTTCATTATGCAAATTGTTCCGCATACACTTCCTGCGTACTTCTGAGTTTTTAATGGCTTATGAAACTGTGGTTTGCATGTTATTTGCCAGCAGGAGTGATGATTCTTTTCACTTTTCATTATGCAAATTGTTCCGCATACACTTCCTGCATACTTCTGAGTTTTTGATGGCTTATGAAACTGTGGTTTGCATGTTATTTGCCAGCAGGAGTGATGACGATGACGATGAATTTGGAGTTCTCCGGTTAGATTTCAAATCAAGGCATTTTCCTCAGTCTAATGGCTACTATCCTCAAGTTGAATTTGACGGGATTGACAATGGTTATGGTTCACATAAAGTGCACCCTGATGGAGAAAATATGGACGCTAAAAGTTTAAGCAGTTCTTCATTGCACAATAGCTTTGATTCAGGGAGATTGGAAGGAATCCAACAGCTTGTCAAAAAGGAAGACGAGCATGATATAGGTGAAGAAGGTGAAGCACCTTCCTCTTTATATGCTACAGCAGATGTTGATGCTGAACCTGTTGATTTTGAAAACAATGGACTTCTGTGGCTCCCGCCTGATCCTGAAGATGAAGAAGATGAAAGGGACGCTCTTCTGTTTGATGACGACGACGAAGGGGGTGGTACTGGTGAGTGGGGATACCTCCGCTCTTCAAGTAGTTTTGGAAGTGGGGAGCATCGAAATAGGGACAGGTCAAATGAGGAGCATAAGAAGGCCATGAAGAATGTGGTTGATGGGCACTTCAGGGCTTTAGTATCTCAGCTATTGCAGGTTGAGAATCTTCCTATGGGTGAGGAGGATGACAAAGAAAGTTGGTTAGAGATAATCACGTCTTTGTCTTGGGAGGCTGCTACTCTGTTAAAGCCAGATATGAGCAGAAGTGGGGGAATGGATCCGGGAGGTTATGTGAAGGTGAAATGCTTAGCTTCTGGGCGTCGCTCTGAGAGGTAAAATTCTACAAGGATCTCATTTTTCCTCTGATAATTGTGCTATTCTGTAGTCTATAACAATTGGTCAAACTGAACCACCAATTATGACTAGGTTAGCATGGGTTATACATAGATCTCTCAACGCTATATAATGTCTGGACCAAATTTGCTTTGCTTTGCGAGTACTTGGCAAAGTGTTGTCTGCAGTATGTGATTTTATGCATTCTCCTCTTTCTTCCTGATTTCTGAATGTAACCCCAAGCATTTATTTTAATTTCTGTGGTCTTGAAACATTGCCTTCTTGTTGCATTGGACATGTGAAATAACATGCCAGGACAACAAATTATGATTGAAACCTGAATAAAATGTTAACTGTAAAGCAAAAAGGTGCAATGGCCATGGCACTTCAAAAACCCATCTTAAACAGTCAATAAGTCGCGCTCTTACACTTTCTGGGGTTACCAACATGCCTGTGTATCCAAGGCGTGACCTCGTGAAATTTGCAGTCACTTTAATTTTCACTTATTATGGGTTGATCTTTATTGCAGTTTAGTGAAACCAATTCTGAACTTACATGATTAATTCGACAGCCATTTAGGCTATGGGTCACATGCTTGTTCCATACTGGCAAATTATAGACTAGTCAAAGATTTCATTTCGCGAGAGTGCAACCTTTAATTTTGATCAAAAGGTCCATCGACTGTCTAAAGGGAGAAATATCCCCTATCGATGGAAAATGCCGCGTGTATTTTTTATGAATCTCGGGGTTCTTGGATGGCTTGTAGTTAGCAGGGAGGGCTAGAAGAAAAGAGCTGTATCCTGATGGCTGATATAAATATATAACGAGAGTCAATTTGTGTGCGTCCGGTGAGTGACACGAAAATAAAGGTTAGAAAGGCCTCCATAAGCAGTGGAAAGGAAATACTGCTCATACAATATGCAATTATTTCTTACAGGGGTAAAATGCTCGGGCTGCCAAGTGTATAAACAGAGGGTTGAGTCTGAGAGCATCCCTTTCTCCGCATTATGCCTTAGCCTAAGTCCATACCGGGGACAGTCTTCATTCTCCATTGCAGTCATGAAATTAGCTTCTTATATAATAGTGGTCATTGTTTTTGCGTGATTTCATACCTGTGTTCACTTTTCAATGAGATCAACTCTCAATATCTGGTGGTATTCTTTTGTGGTTTCTTCTTGTTATTCTTAATTGACTTTATATCTAAACTAAAAATCTACCTCTTCATATTGTCTCAGTTTTCTTTTTCTCTTCATTCATTAACTGGAACCTCCTTCCCCCTTTTTCCTTTTTTCCCTCCCCTATCCCTTTTATTTTTCCTGTAGCATGGTGGTCAAAGGAGTTGTCTGTAAGAAAAATGTGGCTCATCGGCGGATGACATCAAAAGTAGAGAAAGCTCGCTTGTTGATCCTTGGAGGGGCTCTTGAGTACCAACGGGTTTCTAACCTCTTGTCAAGTTTCGATACGCTGTTGCAGCAGGTTGTGATCGTATTCTGGTTTGCTATATCCACCTTTGGATTGTAAGAAGTTTTTTTTCCCTCTTTGCTTCTTTAGTCTTATTGGTTCCCCATCCTCATCTAGGAAATGGATCATTTAAAAATGGCTGTTGCGAAGATTGATGCACACCAACCTGATGTCCTTTTGGTGGAGAAATCAGTTTCTCGATTCGCACAGGAGTACCTTCTTGCAAAAGACATATCACTTGTTCTCAATATCAAGAGACCGCTATTGGAGCGTATAGCCCGCTGCACTGGTGCTCAGATTGTCCCTTCAATTGATCATCTCTCTTCACAAAAGTTGGGATATTGTGACCTGTTCCACGTGGAGAGATTTCTAGAAGAACATGGCACTGCTGGGCAGGGAGGAAAAAAATTAGTGAAGACATTGATGTATTTTGAAGGGTGCCCAAAGCCACTGGGATGCACTGTAAGTATGAGAAAACCAATAAGAGGAACTAGGAATTTTATACTGGACTGCATACTTTACTGTTTAATTTAGTAGAATTTACGAGCAGCATGTATGCTATGCAAATTTTTTGTATTTAGCGGGATGGTGGCATATTTCCATAGGGCAGAGGTGCCTTTTAGTGTGATCGGGTAGACCCACAACGGAAAACTCATTTGGGTCCTCTGTTTGTTTCAGATATTACTCAGAGGTGCCAATGGGGATGAGTTGAAGAAAGTGAAGCATGTGGTCCAGTATGGAATTTTTGCAGCTTATCACTTGGCTCTGGAAACATCTTTTCTTGCGGATGAAGGAGCCTCTCTTCCAGAACTACCATTCAACTCCCCAATAACTGTGGCACTTCCAGATAAACCATCAGGCATTGACAGATCTATATCAACTATACCTGGTTTCACTGTCCCTGCCAACGAAAAAACTGAAGGACCTCAACTTTTTGGGGAGCCACAAAGGTCCAACAGTTTCCCGGCTTCATATGCGGTCTCCTCCAGTGGACCCCCGTCAAGCTTCGTCAACTCGACTGTTTCCTCCTTTGTTGCTTCTTCAGGGCAAGACTCTGCAATGCCTTGCCATAATGAGTCCTCTCCTTATCATGTATCTCAGGAGAGAAGTACAGTAGTTTCTAAACAGTCTACACAGGCAAGAACTTCTGCACCTGACGGTGCTCGAGATGCCATGGGTGATGTACTTATTGCTAGTGGTTTCCGGCGTGCCGGCACAGCAGGTCATGGTGTTCCTACTGCAAATTCTCAAAATGACTACAGTGAAGCAAGTGTAAATGAGCTAGGTAGTTCAGAGGTATCATCGTTTCAACAAGAAGTAAACCTTCCCATGGAACAAGGAGGTTCTAAAGAAGAGTTTCCTCCATCGCCTTCCGACCATCAAAGCATTTTGGTTTCCTTATCATCGCGATGTGTCTGGAAGGGGACTGTCTGTGAAAGATCACACCTTTTTCGAATCAAATACTATGGAAACTTTGATAAACCTTTGGGCCGCTTCTTACGAGACCATTTGTTTGATCAGGTAACGCCTTCCTTCTCTCTCTCTCTCTCTCTCTCTCTCTCTCTATATATATATATATATATATATATATATATGTATGTATGTATGTATGTATGTATGTATGTACACGCATTTGTATCTCATATGCACTCGTTTCAGGTTTAACCATATCGTTTAGTAGAAAACACATGAAAAAAGTATCATTTCTGAAAGTTTAAACTTTTTTGTCAGAGTTACCGATGCCGGTCATGTGATATGCCATCAGAAGCACACGTCCATTGTTATACTCATCGACAAGGCACCCTTACAATTTCGGTGAAGAAGTTTCCAGACCCCTTACCAGCTGAAAAAGACCTCTTACCAGGTGAAAAGGAAGGAAAGATCTGGATGTGGCACAGGTGTCTGAAGTGTCCAAGAACAAATGGTTTCCCACCGGCAACCCGAAGAATTGTGATGTCTGATGCTGCTTGGGGATTGTCTTTTGGGAAGTTTTTGGAGCTCAGTTTTTCAAACCATGCAGCTGCTAGCAGGGTGGCAAGTTGTGGCCATTCA
>JAOTQK010000023.1:25922384-25929243 GCA_025642025.1 Rhododendron ferrugineum
TTGTTCAGAACATGCAGAACAAGGCTATTGAAGCCATCAAAATTTCTCCAGGGGGTATAATATTAGATAACCTCCCCAAGGAAATTTTTTTGTATATTATCTTCCTTGTATTTAGCATTATATATGTACTGAATTACAATGGTGCAATTGATTTTGTGGGTGTATGTTTGGATAAAGCCTTGCCTTTTGTGACAAAATTGGCTCTGTTCTTTCTTTCTTCGGTTTCCAAATGACTAAAAAATTCGCTTTCTTTATTCTGGCAACCATTTTTAGTACTTGTGTTTCGAAGATCTCAATAATACAAGGAGCTGAAATGACTGGGGAATCTATCGATTACAAGGAGCTGAAATGACTCGGGAGTGTATTGATTACAAGTCAAGAAAATTGATTTACAATTCGGGTACCGTTAAGTGCAAGTAAAAAACACACAATGCTACTTCCTTTTCATTGCTATGAAGTTCATTATTTTCCTCTCAGACAAACACATGATTTGTCTCGATAGAAGATAGATTCCAGTTGGAGTACGGAAACACTTGGGGACCGAGTCGAGCTACGGATGAACTGGTCTTAGTAGCAATGCCAGGGAAATCCCTCTGTTTGCTTATATCGTACATTGCACCGTCGATGAAAAACTGTCTTGATTTTACATTCTAGTTCACTTAGGCTTAAAATAGTACGGAGTAACAATTATTCCAAAGATGCTCCACAGCGTTAGCAGATACTATTAGCACAATGTGTTGTGTGTTTGAACCCATTCAGTTGAAGCCTTTTCCGCCACCTTCAACCAGTTGAAGCCAGTTTCTCAGAAGAAGATCAGTGATCTCTGCATCTCTGTACTCGAAACAAAACAAATATCGAATTAACGAGTTAAATGGGTTACCGCGCGCAATTGTAAGACTAGTCATGCTCTGTAATCAAATTGGATACAAACAAACAAATGCAGATACACACACTCTGATATGAAAATAATAGTACACACTTTGATATGTATGTATACCTTGGACGATAACTTGATGTTGGACGAGGGCCCTCATCGTACCCTTCACATGTTATCTCTCCACTGTCATCTTTGTAGCAAACGATACCTCTGGACTGATCCTCGAAAATCTGTACGAAACGATCAACAGCTCAGAAACAGTTGCGCGCGCGCGCGCACACAGAGAGAGAGAGAGAGAGAGAGATGATGATGATGATGATGGTCTTAGAAACAAAAGTAGGAGGACTCTTTGGTTTGCTGGTCTTAGACAGGCTTGCACCTTTGTGTCTTCAACTGGTATAAAGAGAAAAAAGATAACACTCCAGTGTATATATATATATGTTTAGAGTCTAGACACAAACCTTAATCCTAATTGAAGAAGATGTGATGATCTGAGTTTTCTGGACTGGAATTTGACTGTGAGTAACCCTCAAAATCTTGTGAACAGGCTTTTTGATGGGCATATAATTCTGGGTTATGAGGGAAGGAGCAGAACAGAATCTCACAGCCATTGAGCTAAGCTAGAATTGGAAAAAGATGGAAGAACGATGTGGGTTTTCCTCTTCTCTGGTTTTTGATCCAGATCCAGTACAAGGGGGAGTGTTTCTTCTTTTTTTTAATGATTGATTGCCTAATAGGGTGTAAGTATGTGTCGTTTTAAGTTAATTAAATATACTCCATAGTATATTTGATTGGTTTATATTTGGTTAATGGTTTGTCATGGGGCATCTTTTAGGTTAATCAAATGTTTAGGGTGGGGCCATTTGGCTTATCTTCTGGAGTAGTAACTGTGGACGATGGTGAACCCCTGACCCATCAGGCCGGCTGATGTGATTTTATGAAATATATCTCTTGATTGTTCGTGACACCAAATATTGATTTGGAGTCTATGGTTTAATTTATTGAATAAGCTAGGGTGGGTTCATCATGTTGAAGACTTTTTGGTACTTTTCGTTTCAGTATTTTAATCGCTTTTTTGGAATTTTTGTTCTATTCACGGTTTTTTTTAGATTAATTTTCTTTCTAGACGAAAGGAGTTTAAAAGTAAAAAATAATCACGAAAAGAAAAAAAAAATCACTAAAGACGAAAAAGAAAATATCAAACACCTGGTATTTTATTTCAACAATGTTGTTTTATGTAAAACTTATTTCAACTTTGGTCAATATTTTATATTTTTTCAATTTCTCTCGTTGGAACTTGGAACAATTAATCCATAAAAAATTACGTCAAAAAGCTAAACAAACACGAGCTAATTTTAGAAGAATTAAACATCAAATGATAGTAATACTCTAGTCTTCGCACAAAAATTTCATTATGCATACTCTAGTTTTCGCACACCTTCCTCACCACTACCTAAAAATTAAAAAGAAAAGTGATGAAATAGAGTATCAAGACTACGACAAAAAAAATACTTCATCCGTCCCAATTTAATTGTTCTTCATTCTATTCTAACCGGCTAAAAAATTAGTTATATCTTTAAATCCGTAATGAATTTCATATCGAATATGAATTTTGTTTGATAGATCTCGATTAGTTCTATAATATAATTTTTTCGAGATCACATAAAACAGTATATACAAATTACAAGATATAATCAATTTAAAAGTAGCACAAACTCCTAAATTGGGACGGAGGGAGTAATAATTTCAGTTCAGATTGTATTACTGTAGTCTCCACACAAAAACTCCGTTACGCATATCTTGGACAGACTTGGAAGTAAAGTATTACTACCTGAAAATAAAAAAGCTTGTTGACAAAAAAAATAAAAATAAAAAAGCTAGAGAACATAAGATAGAGTTATCAAAATTATGAAAAAAGGATAATTAATTTTCTCTCCGTTGATGAAGCTCAGAAGCTTCTTATGGGTGCAAGAAAACAAAAAAGGAACGATAAAATATAATCCTATGGATTTCAAGGGACATTTTCGTAAAATAAGTGGTGTAGTGGATGACAATTAAGTCATGCAATGAATGAGTTTAGGCAGGAAAAAGAAGTCGGGTTTTGACAGGAACAAAAGTAGTTTTGATATTATCAGCTCCTAAAAAGATAGCGTGAAGTCATCCAAGATCTCTTACGTTAATGTGTGGAGGTAGAAGGGCCTAAGGTCAACATGTGACCGCTATTAATTTGGCACAAGAGAAGATAATGTTTTTAATTCAAGCAAAAGTTCTGACCTTATCGGTCAGATAACTAAGGAAATACAATTACAGGACCTGTTCAGCTATTGTTGATCAACAAATATTTAAAGCAAAGAAATGTATTAGTATTACTATTGTCCAACATTTAATTAAGCAATAGAGCAAACCAAGGTGATAAGAGACTCTTTCTTTACCATTTTTCCATCAATGTAGATTTTACCACCAAACCTTGTTGTGTCTTTAAAATAACTTAGCTAAAAATACTATTTAGATCTAAGTTTGTCTACTGGAGTACTTTAATTTGGAAATGTCAAATTTTTTCTGAAAGTTTATGTAGCAAGTTGACATGTTAGAATTTAACATGTCTAAAAATGCCCAATCCAACTAATATGCCAAATTTATTATTTCATTATATTTTATTTTATATTGTTTTTATCCTTTGTTTTATTAAGTTTTGAGAGTAAAGTAATTCAAGAAAAGATTTGGCCTTTGTTTGGTTTCCATCTTTGGGTATTTTTAGTTTTGGCAGTGGGTGAAGAGAGAAATAAGGTAATGATTAAAGAGAGAGATAATGAGTTGAAAGAAATAGAGAGAGAAATGAAAGTAATAATTGGAGAAATAGGTTAATGATTGAAGAGAGAAATAAGATAATGATTAGAAAACAAAAATAAAACAAAGTTAAACTTGAAAACGAACAAAGCCCGTCGACATCTTTCTTTTTCCTATGTCAAATTTGACACGAGAGAAGATGCCAAATCACATATTACGATTGACATTTTGGTTGAAATTTGATATAATATCGATTCATCCACTTGACATGTCATGTCAAATTTGACATTCACGCCGGTGATGCTCTATGATCTTTTAGATACTCACGAATGGCCACGAGTGTATTTAGAAACAAGCATAAAAGAGAGCTTTTAAAAACTAAGAATGTCTATGTGAATTTGGGTACATTATTCACTTGTAAGTCTGGAAAGTGAATAAAATATAGTGTCCTATCTCAGATTCATTTTCCATCACGCATTGTGATAGGATCTAAGATACAGTGTACGAGTTCTACCACAATGTGAGATGGAAAACGAGTCGGCAGTGAAGTAATGAGCAAGTACAATAAGCAAATGTGGGAACTGATTTGTTTTGTCTTTTACTCAAAAGGTGAAAATTGACACAAAATGGAGTAGTAGCTCCTTGGAATCATCGTAGTACCCAAGCAATTCATAGGACATCTAATGCAATTAATCAAAGTTGAGGGGCCAAAGTTCTTACTCTATAATCTTCTGATTGAAGAAAACTCTCAGTAATAGTCACTTCGTACCCATAACATGTTTATCCAGTGACATGAATGGAGTGAGACAAGAGGATGATGACTAGGCCTAGTGTAGTGTTTAACATCTGGACTTCGTGATTAATTTGCTTCTTTCTATGCCTCAAGTTCAAAAATTTATAGGTGCAATCGTTTTTACAGTGCCAGTTCATACGGGACGTTATATCAGTTTTATTTGGCCCCTTGCTGGCGGATGATGCATCCGTGTAAATTAGTCAAGGTGAGTGCAAAATAACCTGGACATGCACTTTGAGTTATTAGAAAAAGACGAGGCAAAAAAAAGGTTTTGAAAGAAAACAGTATGAATAACACTAATGCCTTGTTTGGATTGTGTTTTAAAAAATTTTGAGTTTGATTTTTGGATAATGAGTGAAGAAAGAAATTAGAGTAATAATTGGAGATAAAGGTAATAAATGGAGAGATAGAGAGAAATGAGAAGAATGATTGGAGAGATGAAAGAGAAATGAGAGTAATAATTGAAAGTATGAGTAATTAATATTTTTTGAATTGATTTTTTTTTTTCAAAATACTACCATCCAAACAAGGCATAAGAGGTTTTTCATATGAACTTGTACCCATCTAAGGTAAGCTTCAATAATTCAAGACCTACCCTAGAGTGTACCAAGAGCCTACCCAGTAGTCAGTACTTGAGTAGTAGAGCTGCAGGATTTAACTGACGGATCCAAAGTCCATTAACATTTCTTTCAGAACTCATGGTCTTGGGCCTACTCATGGCTAACTTATATTCACTTTTCGAGTAATATTTGGAGATTCAATCCTATTGTCCACCATCCATTACCAATTTTCTATCAACTTGCAAACTCAATTACTAATAGTCTTTCATCGAAGATTGCCTTTTTCACGGAGGTTCCGTAAACAGAGTCGCGCCGTCCTATTTCACCGTTCGTCTCGTCAATGGACGGTCCGGATTTTAAAGAAACTATTCTCGAGAATAGTTCAACAGTTTAAACTATTCGCGAGAATAATTTCTTTAAAATCCGGACCGTCCAACACATATTTAAACGGCTGAGATTGATTCGCTTCGCAAACACCCAAATCACGGAGCCTCCGTGAATTAGATTTTTCTCCTTTCATTTTACATGGTTATAACTTCTCAGAAACTAGAGTTCTAGTTTCTTGTTCACTGAGAACAGTACGAAAAAGACAGGCAAATGATGTTTTCTAATTACAAGTTAGAGAGAGATGACCTATAAGTTCTGACCCTTCACACAGCATTTCTAGAAATCACAAGGGTCTAGCTAGCTTAAAACCATAGCATATTTCACAAGGTCGTAGTGAATCAGTTCCACTATTGGCCAGGTTGAAATGGTTTCTGATTTGAACTGTTAGGGTAATTTAACCTCTCCCTAGGTTTCACAGGAATAAAGCGAGCCTGACCAAAGCAAAAGGGGGTGAGTGTAATTTGATCGAGACTCATAATTATCGTAAAATATGAGAGAATAAATATTTTACTGAATTAGATGATAAAATTATACAGGGAGGCTTTTATTTATACAAGGAGAGAGAGCCTAATTATGGAAGAGAATCATTCTAATTATAATGAAATCGTAATTAATTACAATCAAAATAAAATCAAATGAATTATATAATATCGTAATCATAACATGATTATGATATTACATGATTACTACTCCTATATTCTAACAGTTGTAATTTTCTCAACTTTCTGGGGAGTTTAGTGCAATCTAACAGAAGCTATACAAGGCACAGCATAGACAGTTGTTACTAGTGTAGCATCATAGCAACAAGACAGAGAAAAGTAATTAATGACTCCCACTAATGCGACAACTTATAGAAGTAGTATGTGAAGGGTCTTTGTATTATTTTTTTCGGTCAAACGAAAATTAAAAGGTCTTTGTATTATTACATGCACATTAAACAATGGTGTCAAGAGTACTACCAAAACTGGAAGTCTATTATTTCCGTTTGACCAAAAAAAAAAAACTGAAAGTCTATGATTTAGCTCCAAGCCTTTTGAAGTTTGTGAGCGTTTGTAGTATTTACTTTCCCTACCTAACTAGGTGTGTCACAACACGGTGAAATTGGGTTCCAAGGATTAGACGACGTACATGTCAGTTGGTTCGGATGCTTTGGATTATCGAAAAACTAGCTAAGTCACCACATCCCTCCTCTTGCCACGTGTTTGTATTGAATTTATCTAACACAAAATGTATGACTGTGAGGATATGAAAAACTTTGAGTGCGCACTGGATAACTCTTCCTTCTTTTTTAAGAGCTTTTCTCACCTCCCAAAGCTCCCTCTTCTTTCTACGAAGTACTGTTTCGTCTCCTTCCTCATCCAGTTGGACTAGTACTATACTAAGAAGTTGAACATCTGTTGAAGGGAGAGCTCTGAGCTTGTTCCACAATGTGAGTATAAAATTTATTGGACTGAG
>JAOTQK010000023.1:25935481-25948372 GCA_025642025.1 Rhododendron ferrugineum
TCTAAAAAGGACGATGGGTCCATCAAAGATTCTCCCAAAAAGTGAAGAAAAAAGAGAATAAATTATAGCATCTCCCCTCAATATGTAACATCCATCATCTATTTTGGAGGAATAGAGGTGAATTGGAGATGCCCATTGTTTTTTTTAGAGTTTGGTCCTCCAAAAGTAAAATTGGGGACCAAAAGTAAATTTGGAGTATAAAATTCCTTCAAACTCTAAAAAGGACGATGGGTCTCTCAAAGATTCTCACAAAAAGTACAAAAAGTGAAGAAAAAATAAAATAAATTATAAAATCTCCCCTCAATGTGTCACATCCATCCTCTATTTTGAAGGAATAGATGTGGATTGGAGATGTCCTTAGGGCCAATGATTTTTGCACTCCACTTTTCAATAACTACGTGCTAATACTTGTTTTTTAGTGTTCTTGCCATGTGTATCTTGAACACTAAAAGCTCTCGTTTAAATTTCATTTGCACTAATACTTTGCTGACCATGTCTGAATATCAAATTTTGGATATGTATGTGTAACTACTGTATTAGTAGATTGTGCCACATTTATCATGTAGTGTAGCACATTCTATCAATGCAATGGTAACATCTCACATGATACCTAAAATGTGATACTCAAACATGGTCACCATAATCTTGCTCTTTGGTTTGTTATATAAACAAACTAAAACTTGAACAATCTTTTAAAGCACGTTAAAATATCAAACCAAGCTTAAATAAGCTAGTACTTGACTTTTTCAGCTCATTATGTAATATAAAAAAACTCTAGCTAACTCAATATCGATTCGTGTTCAACTTGATAAAAAGGATAAAAAGCTTGTTTGAGAGCGACTCTTTCATAAACAAGTTAAGCTTGAAACATTTTTTGGAACTCGTTAAATTTCATACTAAAGTTGGATCAATCACCTACTTGGCGCGTTGGGCTTGTTTTTCACCCCTACCAGAGGTTAAATCTTCATCCAAACAGAATTTGGGAAAAGGCCCAAGAAAGGTAGCTCCCTTGGTATTGGGCTCAGGCTTTAGCAAAAGAAACCATGGGCTGTATAGCTTCCGGTTGGTATATGTATATGGATTCAACATCCCCTGACCCGAATGACCCGAATCCCCGTTTCCAGTTGTCTTGCCTCACAAGAAGGGTTCTGGTTGAACCAGATTGGAGTTTATACCCAACTGGTAAAGACTTGAGAAAATCGTTCCAAAAAGTTCGTCCTCAGTAAATCCTCTTTGTTATCGCTGATTCCATAGTAATTGACCTAATCGAAGATGTTTCTCACAAGGTGACTTCTTTTCTTTACTACGAATCTAGGGTTTTTCTGGGTTCTCCTTGATCTCGTCAATGTTTATATCTGAATGCTAAAATGTATTCTTGCTTTAATGTGATTGAAGGACTGAGTACGATAGAGGTGTGAATACCTTCTCTCCAGAAGGTCGATTGTTTCAGGTTGAATATGCCATTGAGGCCATCAAGGTAACCTCCTCCTCCTCCCTCTCTCTCTCTTTCTGTATTTATACGTTCCACATGACTTCTAATGAACTTAATCAAGTAAAGACACTTCCTTTTTCTGTGGTTTTGAATTACTACAGCTGGGATCCACCGCAATTGGGTTGAAGACCAAGGAAGGAGTTGTTCTTGCTGTTGAGAAGCGTATCACTTCACCACTCTTGGTCTCTCTTCTTTTCTTGTCTACCCTTTTTGTGGTCTCTTAAAAATGTTTCCTTTATCATTTATGCCGCGTTGAAATTTTGGTTTGTCTTCGGTGTTTGTAGTTGAAATGATTGAAGTAACTCAAGTGTGCTTGTTTTTCATAGAATGTATTCTTTGAGAAAAATAGGAAATAAAGTCACGTGTGTACTTCTAATTCACTGACGCATACAGAGAGTGGGCTGGCGAGCGCTGCCTGCTAATATTAGCAGTGTATATGAAAGAACATGGTAGATGATACATTGGTGGCGTGCGAAATCTGAGAAATTGAGCTTCCTATGAGTCTCTGCCAGGAAATGTGGTCTGTTCTTATTTGTTTTTCTTGGTTCATCAACATGGGGTAAAAGATTATGCAAGACAGGACATATGTCAATTATCTTCCGATCGTGATCTCTTATACAAGGACCTGCATTTTTTTATACTTATCTTAATATTAGTCGCCCGTGCTGATATGGTGTTGGGGTCATTGCCTATGTTTAGTTAATCCAAATCAACTGGCTTTTATCTTCGTTGTCAAGTATTGTTGTTTGATATGAAATCCACGGTATTGAAACACCATATGTTATTTCCTTTCATGCAGGAGCCCAGCAGTGTGGAGAAAATTATGGAAATTGATGATCATATTGGATGTGCAATGAGCGGATTGATTGCTGATGCTCGTACACTTGTCGAACATGCACGAGTGGAAACTCAAGTAATTTCATGGCCATCGTTATTTCTTTTAATTTTCCAATGTATTAGGATTAATCCGTTGGCTACCTTTTACTTTGTTCCTAACAGAACCATAGGTTTTCATATGGTGAGCCCATGACTGTTGAGTCTACTACACAAGCTCTGTGTGATCTGGCCCTGCGATTTGGTGAAGGGGATGAAGAGTCTATGGTTAGCTGTCTACCTTTACGATATTTGGTTTTGCTTTCATGTTCTTTTCTGGTTTGTTGTATAGTATCCATTTCAAATTTCTTTACTGTCTCCTATCACAAATTGAGCTTCTTCATTTATGATCTGGATGCATATAGTATTCAGTCGCTTGTTCAATGTATTTTTTTGTTAGGATTTCGTTTGTTTTGCTTGGAATTCTACTGTTCGTTGGTTGGGAACATAAGCATTGTGTTAATGGACTTTTTCTTCTTCAGTTCCCTAATGGTTTTAAATCAGAAATGTTCCTTTTCTATGTCTTATCTGATGATTTATATCTATCTTGTTGCAGTCTCGACCATTTGGAGTATCTCTTCTCATTGCTGGCCATGATGAGAATGGTCCTAGCTTGTAAGTGCTATGTCTTATATATGTTATGTTTTTAAGGTAACATAGAGTCAGAACGAAACTTGTTATAAAATCCATTGTTGTTTGGTCTCTTATAGGTGGTTTCATTGCAAGGGTTGGGCCTGAGTGAATTAAAGGCACACACTATGTGAATAGTATAGGTAGTTGTGTATGTAAACAGAACATGCTAATAAAAATGAGAAGAAAATTTGACTATAGACAAGTGGTGGTGGTGCCGTCATCAACTTTTTAAATAGATGTACGTTATTAGTTTGCAATCATGACAGTAGATTTGCTAAACCATCTACAGACTACCGGCTAAGAATCTGTGGTGTTGTGACTTTTCTGTTTCAAATGTCAATCACTGCATCAGCTTTTCATTCTGTATGATTTGTGCACTTTCATTCCATTGGCCAGTGCTACAACGGTATTGTTCCCCTAGCTTTTGCATCTGGTCCTGTAGCTTTTGCAATATGTGCTGCAGCTAGGTGCTTACCAGAAGATCTCTTTTGGGCCAATGAAGTTCAACCTAGGTATGACTCATACAAGGATAAAACCATCTCACTAGTTACATGGCAAGCCAAGTCTAGCCAATTAATGGGTTCCTCAAGCTTAGCATGGAAAATAACAAGCTTCATAAATATTGACCTTGGCTTGGTCTCTTCAGATATGTCAAGCAAAGATCTAGGTGACCTGAGTTTAGTCTTTTTAAATTCTCTACTGATTCACATAATGAGTTGAGTTGATGCTTAGCCTGGTAAACCAGTGACCCTTTTTTTGCGATCGTACTTGGCTTCTTCACATCATAGGAAACCACAAAGGAGTGTGTCACCATGCTGGTGTTGGTCATTCAAGCTTCAGTTAGCTTGCTTTGTCAGCCCTAATTTGGAAACTTCTATTCTGCATGATAGAGTTTCTGTTACTTTACAAAATTTTCCCATTGGTTACTTTAACAATTAAAATCCAAATTATGACATCATTTTGTGTCCTTATTTCCTTCCTTCATTGCTCAATGTCTTGTTTACAGATACTACACGGATCCATCAGGCACATTCTGGCAATGCAATGCGAAAGCTATTGGATCAGGATCTGAAGGTGCTGACAGCTCTTTGCAGGAGCAGTATAACAAGGTAGATTTTGAGCCATTATTCCTTTCAGAAGGCAGGGTTTGTAGCATGAGATTTTGTATTTGCTTTGTTGGATTTTCTTTCATGCTATTCATTCTCATAGCAAATATTTCTTGTTTTGGATTGGTAACTCAGTGTTTTCATTTATGACTTAGAACTTTCTGCTGTCTTCTTTGAGTTGCTGATTGTAGATCCAATATGTTTTCAGGACATTACACTTAAAGAAGCAGAAACAATAGCTCTTTCCATCCTGAAACAAGTTATGGAAGAGAAGGTAAGCCACTCATATTCTTGGTTGCATTCTGGTTTCTGTGCGACTATAACTTTTCTTTGTTTCCTTTAGTGTTCCCAATGCCTATGTTGCATATTCTTCAACTTTACTCCTAATCTAGCTGTGTTACTGATCTCAGGTGACCCCCAATAATGTTGACATTGCGAAGGTTGCTCCAACCTACCATCTGTACACCCCTTCTGAGGTTGAGGCTGTCATAAGTCGCTTGTGAGAGGAAAATCCCATCATTACCTTCCAGTCATTGGTTGGCCTTTTTACCGGTGCTTCCATACGTTCTGGTCATTGGATGGCCTTTTTATCAGTGCTACTTGTACGTGCATCTGGGATGACATTGCTGGGATACTGGTTTATTTCCTTCTAGTATTGGATTTTAAGCAGAGAGCTATGTGCTCTGATGAGTGTGAAACTTTTTCCAAGATAATGTCCTGCACGCTTATGGTGGATTTTTTTACAAATTCAGTGCCATGCTAAATCCTTAGAGATTGGTGCTTATATTATGGGTAGTGCAAATAGACATGAGAAACATGTACTTTTTTCTGCAATTGGATGACATGTAGCTTAATTGTTGAAAACTTGGTGTACTGGAATGGTTTTAGTAGTTAATTTTTCACCAACGGAAAGAAAGTTGTCAGAATTGGAATTACAGTCAAAATGCATGCTTCTTAGTGAGTTGGTGGCTTGACGTACTTTGAGTTTTTAATTTGAATGCCATAATCTCGATTGAAAACAAATTTATCATGGCTATTATCCAAACAGGGGCTATTGCCAAAGCCAGTAGTGCAGTACAACTCACTTATGTATCGGTTGCTTTTGAAAATGTACCGGTTGCTTTGGATTAAGCTTCTTCCTGGTGTCTAAAGCGGCTAGTAGGCTATTGTTAATGAGGTTCATCTAACTAATTAGGCAGTCGTATTATTTTTCAATCACTGGCCTTAATATCTAACTATCCACCAAAATAAAACAGAACTGATCTATGAAAGAAGTACGAAAAATCCAAAGAATCTGGATAATTATGAAATTATTTTGTTGTAACCAAAAACAGAAACTTGGCCTCTGGCAACTTTTTCACTACATGAAAACTCCCAAGGTCAAAGGGAGAAACAAGAAACATCCTTTTTAAAAGTCCAACAACAAGAAACATCCTTGAACATGAGTATGAACGCATACTCTCTTTAATCCCTCCCACGATATGCTTTGAAGAATGCATATAAACACATGAAAACTCCCAAGGTCAAAGGGAGAAACAAGAAACATCCTTTTTAAAAGTCCAACAACAAGAAACATCCTTGAACATGAGTATGAACGCATACTCTCTTTAATCCCTCCCAAGATATACTTTGAAGAATGCGTATAAACACCATTCAATCGCGAAATTCATCCATGAATCCTTTATGGAAGTCTGTCAGACGAGAGACTACGGCTGGAATCTTGTCCTCCTGAGGCAGTATTGTGCACCTAAAATGCCACGTTCCAGGAACCTTGCAAGAAAGAAACACCAAATCACAAACAACAATAACTACTCATTGGCACAGAGAGTAATGTAAATTAGAAAAACACCAGAAACCTAGATTGGTATATCCGGAATTCATGGAACTATCAAGTGTGACTCCCTACACTAGAAGAACCAGTAAGAATTCACCCATCGAGAATTCTATTTCCTGCAAAAATGAAGTGGGAAAAGCCTATTTCCAATGACTATAGGAATCTGCTGACATTTGATGAGAATGTAGTTGAGAATAGTATTCCAAAACACCTTATAAAAGTACTGATCTGGACCCTTCAAGCTAAACCAAATCCCAACAACCGAATCACTTTATTTAAGAAACGAGAAATCTAATCGTACATAATTCAGTCAAATATGAACATAAGAATTGACTGCTAACAGCAATGTGGACTCTTCTGATAAAATACTCACCTGTCCAAAGCCAGATCCTGGGACAACAACAATTCCAGTGGCGTTAAGTAGGCGGCGGCAATAGAATGCATCTGGAGCGGTTTTTGCTGCTTCTGCTGCCTTTATTGCTTTCTGAGGCAGGTGAATACTGGGAAAGAGATACATTGCACCTTCTGCTTTGTTACATGTTATCCCTTCTAAACTGTTGAATGCATCTTCTAAGGTCTGTTGTACCAAAACAAATAAATACCAGATATAATTTGCATCTAAAGAAGGCATAGTAAATCATATTATTGTGGAAGAACATGAATAAACATTGACACACACCCAAATGCTGTTATAAGTGTGCTCCTATTTCTCACATAAGCGAGAGATTCATAAATGTTTCCAGAGTAAATCATCTTCATTAATTAATTTGCTAACACATTTCTTTCAGGTTATTAACTAATGGCTTATTTTTCACTCAAAGAATGAGAGATTTGATTTCAACCTACCTTTGCACGCCTAGCTAAAGATGAAAGGATACCATCTTTCTCTGCAGAATACGACTCGTATGACTCATCTCCAACCTGCACACCATCCACATAACTTCATTTATACAACTATGGGAATACTAGTACCGTACATACTAAAGAATATAGTCAAGTGTAAATTAACTTTATAGCGGCTTAATTAACCTCTAGGGTACTACACTCACTTAAAAATAGGTATATGCCCATTTTAACAAGGCTCAATCATACTAGAGCAATTCTAACACAGGAAAACGAAGCAACTACAAGAAAAGGAGTATTAGGAGTGGACTGGTTTTAAATCAGAAGTCCTACCCATCTATTTATGACATTAACAACATAACTAAAAAAACTCCATGAAATTTAGGCCCATCCATGTATGGCAGCTCTATGCAATCACTAATCTAAAGAGGGGAAACTTAACCTTGGGAGGGCTCATTACGAGGCTTGCAAGAATTTGACCAGAGATATTTGAACAAAGATTCACAGATGCTACTTTGTATATTTGTTCCCTTATCTCAGGACTAAAACCAGTGACCTCCATGTAACCTCCTCTTTTGCCACACTCCCCATAATACCCTGAAGCCAGCAAGAAAAATTGCCCATCAACTCTAAACTCTTTATATTCCATCAGGTCCATACCAATGAATTCAAGAATCAAACATACCCTTAGAGACTGATTGAAAAGATACCAATGAGATGTCCTTATCCCCATACCCCATAGTTCGGGAGATTTTCTTGAATGAGTGAAACTTCTTGTCAGGAACATAAATATTTTCCTGGTACACCTGTAGAAATTCAAAAAGAAACAGTTCAGAGGCAATATAATAAATGTTGAAGTCAGACTCTCCTAGTAAACTACTCAAATCTCCCAAGAGCTGAAGAACTACACACTTCATCTGCTAGAAGAACAAGACCTTCTTCCTTGCAAAATTCCACAATTTCACGCTGGTTGTCCTCAGCAAGAACCTGTAGGCATAGATTGCCAGATTATGAAACACCATACCAAGGTACTATATCATAACAAAATAGTTACCAATCCACGCAGCCCTTTAGAACGAAATGGAAGTTATAAATCTTTTTCCTTGCTTACCTGACCAGTTGGGTTGCCTGGATTTATCACAACCAAGGACCTAACAGTGATGCCCTTGGACTTGGCAGCTTCCAATTGCTTCTTAAGCTCAGGAATCTCCAATCCCCACCCTGTAGCTTCATTGAGATAGTAAGGAACCTGCAAAAGCCAGTTTAGAATTCACAGTCAAATACTCTCATAGGAGATGAAAACCCACAATAAGATATCTTCAATTTATCCTAGATCAACATGGTCAGGTCAAGGTTTCAATTTCGGCTCGCCTTTGGTCACAACCAGAAAAAAATTGGAATTTGAACTGATCAATCTGTTAGACCTTTAGTTGGTAAATTTGCTTTTATATTGCATAAACTGTTAAACATACAAGAGTGCCACCATGGAGGGCAATCGAAGCAGAGTAAAGAGGGTACTGAGGAATAGGACATAGAATCCCATCTTCCTCCGATCTTGTCAGTAACTGCATCATCATATGGACCTGAAACGAGAGAGATTGCAAGTCTGTTACCCATCCTCAAGATTTATATTCCATTAAATTCTGAACAATTTTTTTGTGTATAGAGTCAGAAAGGAGCATAATCAAAGTTTACCGCTGGACTTGCACCATCAGTCAAGAAAATATCGTTAGGATCAGCTGGAAAACCATCTCGGGCTTCAATACCAGCAGCAATTGTGTCACGTAATCCTTTAATCCCCTGCCAATTGTACACATCCACATTAGATGACTAATCTTCTAATCCTTTCCACTTTCCCACAAGAGGACAACTACCTGGCTGTGACTATATGCACCAGTTGCTCTTCCAGGAATTTGATCAAGGATCTGCCAAGCTCGCTCAATGGCATCCGCACTAGCGAAATGCAGAAATTTAATAAGCAATAATTGATAATTAACAATCATCATACCAAGTTCATGACACAACCAAAACGATAACTACAAGGCAGAGATAATATAAACAGGAGAACTCTCTGTTCCTGAATGACTCAACATTTTCCTCTTTCTTTCTTTGGCATTTCCATTAACACATAACACCACCCGTTTTTTCGATAACAATGTTGTGACTTGAACTCCATGCCTTGGGTATACAAGCTGCCACTGAATACTTGGCTCATTAGAGTGCAGGTTTTATGCAAAATTTGTTACAATAGATTATATCAACACTTCTAATTGACATCTACAGATCTACTTCAATTTCTACACCTTAGAAATTTATTGTATAGACAGCAAGGGTAAAATGACAAGTCATCCAGTCCCTTTTGTGCAAGAAATATCAAATGAATGCACAGTAAATAAGAGTACATATCAAACTTCCCTAACTTCAACATGTAAAGTGGGACTTCCAACAACGGAAGGGAAGAGAAACAGGGATATTCAAACATGCATAACACTTATATTGACATTCCCCCACCCGGTCAATCACCACTCCCTCAACAGATGCCCACACAACCTAGCTAGGTTGGGAGCATTGCCTAAGAACCAGGGGTGGGGGCGCCACCATAGGATGCTCGGGTGACCTGTGACCCTGCATAGGATTACGGGGCATGAGAATTGGCAGCTAGAGTTGAGAGTGAGAGTAGCTTATCCTTCGAGGCGGCTCCACTCTGACTAGGCTTAGACATGAGATAGGCCTTTGCAAAAAGATAGACCTGACATGTGATACCTTGAGAAGAGCAACACACCTACACATCCAGAAGACCAGAAAACTCATTCACATGTCGAGGTCCCTCAATACATCAGAGGCTCTCACTCAGCACCACTCTCAAAAAGTACTCAAGATCATTCAGGTTAGGAAATGGATCTGGTTGAACAGACGAACAGAGAGGTTCTCCCAGTCGGATAGGGGATGATGAATGTGTACGGATTAAATGAGATTTAAGCTGCAATATGGTACAATTTTCCAGTGGTGTGAAATAAAATAAAACATGGAGAAACCAAAAAACCAAGTATACAACATAAATACCTAAATAATCCTTGTGTCTCGCTTTTGTCCAAAATGGCTGGATGGTCACACAGTGCAAGAACCTAAGGATAGCAATAACTGAGAATTGCTAGAGCTGAAAATAGTACAATTCTTTATACAATAAACTTACTGGTAACAAACCTCACGGAAAAAAGTAATTGGTTGCTGACCGAGAGATTGAGGATTTCCAATATTGCAGTAAAGTATCTGTCATTGCAAGAAGAAAACAGGTAAAGGGTTGAAAACCCCCTAGTAAACTGTGCTCTCAAGGCATGTAATTTTTGCATGAAGTAGCATTACTAACTGATAAAACAAGCTTAGTACCGATATAGATTCTTGTTTTACACAATCTACATAGAAACATATCCCCAAGAAGTAAGAAAAAATTTGTTAGACTCTGTGAATCATTGAAATGTGGTTGATGGAAGCTTTGGTTCATCAATGGCAAGTTGAGTGAGACATAGAAACTCTATTTCCAATTACTTAGATAAAACAGATCATAAAATGATTCACAAAGTATTATGGGTAACCAAGTTGTTGAAAGGACCAAGTCAAGAAAACTAAAACACCTAGGCCCTCATTGTATATACTGATTACTGAGTTGTTGGAGTCGGTTGGACACCGGATTCTTGTAGTTGGCTAGACCAACATCAAACCGAGAGAGGGCAGGTCTTCAAACACAAGAGGTTGAGAAAGCAAGAGAAAGTTTTCAGTTCTCTTATCTCCCTCCCGCGTCCTGCCTTGCACAAAATAGGGATTGTTTATATTGGCCCACTGATAATGTTTTCAGTTCTCGTTGGGCTTCATGCACATCCTCGTTGGGCTTCACTCACTATAAAGCTCCATTACAGTAATACCAAAATGCATTAGAAGTACATAAATTGACAACTATGACCCCCCCTCCCTCTCTCGCTGGACCCTGCAATAATGCATGGGCCACCTATTTAGTATAATGAGAAAAGAAACAAAAAACGTACCTCATCAAAAGGATGAGAACCTGGATTTTCTTGTAATTCTTGCTGCAATTGCTGTCACAAAAGAACAATACAAAATGCATTCATGAGGGAGAAATGGAGCCAGCTTATTCAAATGGTAAGCATGTGAGCAAGCCCAGCCAAATTAAAATTGCCAGTTAACAAGTTCAGTACTTTAAGGAGTCAATCTCCATGTGTGCAAAACCGTGTGATCAACAGATTCCCTAATGTATATATATTTGCTCAAACGAGGCATTGATCTCTATTCTCAATCCATGAAAATCAATTTGATGTACTTTAACATAAGCCATAGATCAACTGGAATCGATTTGAATAGAACTCAATTCCGTGGATTTTACTCAGAACATCGTGATACATCTTCACCACTTCCTCGAGTCCCTATTCTTTTTCTGCTTTCCTTGTACAATCTTACTCTATTCTTCTTGAAGGAAATCATATTCCGAAATTTAAAGCACATTTCTTTTCGTAGCAAGTATACAAATGTGGGGATATGTGCCTCTCTCTCAGATGTTAACTTTTAATCTATATTGTATTGACGAGCATACAATAAAATTCAGGGTTACCTGGGCCAGAGTGACAATTTCACCACGGACAGCATACTCACATTTCAAAACCTGCCAGGGAATAAAACTTATCGATGAAAATGAGGAGCAGCAAGGAATTTTTCAGAAGAAGAAAAAACTGCAGTGGAAATGCAAAATCAAGAAGGGATCTCAATTCATAGTCGTCACATCAAAATCTGTACTTAATACTAGACTGCAATGGTCATTGACTTGACTGATTAGTTTTTAGGACATTACTAGGCTCAAATAGTTCCATAATAAGATATTGGGTCCATTCCATAAGACATTGGGTCCAAAGAGAACATTTCCAATTTCCGAACTACAGTTGACTTCATTCAATAAGATACTGGGTCCAAAGAGAACATTTCCAATTTCCGAACTACCAAGGAAGAGTACGTTTAGTCCTTAAACTAAAAGGAGGTCCATCCAATAACAATATTGTGAGTCAGCTACTCAATTGAAACCAAATTTTGCAATAACAAGGTCGTGGAGAATATAATTGGATGTGTAAATCCATACATTCTAGAACAACAAAATAGAACATATGGGAAAGCAAACAATTTGAGGGGAAGCTACATGCCATTGAGCAAAGACAACAAGACAAACAGAAGGCCTCATGGGTCTGTTTGGAACTTGAGGAAGGGAAGAGAAAAGAATATAATTAGGAAGGAAAGTGTCGAGGAAAACGGAAGGAAAATTTCACTGTGCTCAATACTTGATTTTGTCATTCTCTCCCCTATTTCTCCTCGAACCAAATAAGGGAGGAAGAAATCATTAAAATTTCCGTTCCCTTCCTTGCTGCAAGATCCAAACAAAACAAGGTGATGTTCTAACTACAATCGGATAGAAATTAAACATAGGTAAGAGGCAGAAACAGAAAGCTGAAAGCTTCTTCGGAGACAAAATAAGGAGCACTATACATAAACAAAAGTGGAAAAGCAAGACGCAAAGAAAACACCATAATGAGACAGGGAAAACACATTTCCATTAAAAACCCAGAAAGAAAAATCCAGCAATTAGTGAACCCTCAAACAAGATTATTACATACTAAACAGAAATCATATGCACAGAACCAATGGAACAGCAATAGTATAAAACCCAAAAGCAAGTATAGACAGAGACACAAACGCACACACAGTTATAGGAATTATGTATTTAATGGGAGGTGATTTGTACCTTGGGATTGAGGGTATCAACAGTGAGGGAAGAAGACGGAGGAGGAGCCATTGAATCAGACGAAGGTGAGGACAGAGACGTCAAGAAACGAAGAGCAAATTGAGACAACGGTGACGAATTAGAAGAAGGAGAGAGAGGAAATCTGGGGAGAGGAGTGACAAGAGGAGAGGGACGGTGTGACGCGGAATTGGAAGATAAAGAACGGGTACTAGTCGTAGTCTTGACGAGTTTTCTTGCTTTATCGGCTACGGATCTCCGCATTGTACAGTAGAAGGTGGTTTCTCTGCACCAAATTCAAGGGTTGGTTGAGAAG
>JAOTQK010000023.1:25975337-25987166 GCA_025642025.1 Rhododendron ferrugineum
CCTCCACCACTATTACAATTTGGGTTGGACTAAACGTCCAAAAGCACCTTCAAAATGGACCTTAGCCCAATTTACCGCAATTTCTTTTCTTTTTTATAACCGAATATCTGAGTCAGTTTGGGCATACGTTGACTAATTCGGAGCCTTTAAAATTAACGATAGGGCAAACCTTCCAGGCTTGTCACTCAGCTTTGCCATCCACAGTCTCTGTTTATTTGACTGAGTAGCAATTTGTTGATTACAACTTTATAGTCTTTGAATTGATCATCAGTGAATTAGGCTTTTATCAGTCCAATCTTGGACTTATAATACTCTTAGAAAACAAGCCGACAACATAAATCAAAGGTGTAGCAAGGACCAAGTTTCTTGAATTTCAGACCAAATCGAAAATTTTGGCTTGTTTTACCGAGTCACAATGGAGTCTGGTAAGTGAATTTTTGAGCAAGTGATTATATAAATTTTTTCTTGCCGGCCCGTAGAAATGATTCATCAAAATTAAGAACGAGGCATAATTGATACATGCATCTGAGATCGCTAAATATTCGAGAGTTCCTCTATTCAATCTTTTTGACTTCTTCTCATTGGTGGATATATATCTCTTTCGTTGGTTGGTTTGGTGAAGTATTATTTAAGCTGAATAACGAGTTGTTGATGGCTAAAGCTTCTACGTACCTAGCTAGTTGAGTTTCAAACTTGCCTAACTAGGATGGGCAGTCAGGGTAACCTTTTTAATTTCCATTTCTCAGAAGAGTTGTACTTTTTCAAAAGGAATATTGAAGCAGTCAATTTGGAGTTTGTTGAAAATTGGAGTGAAGGATGACTAGAAAACGCGGAAAACTAAACCATAACGCCACACACACAGGACTACATGAGCTGAATTAGTAGTACGTACTCCTTTAATTACCTTTGTTATCTAAGCAATGCTACTAACGCATCTTTAAAACACAACATAGTACTCCCGACAACTGTACGTGTCAGAAGCTGTTCGATGCACATGGGTCCACATGAATCGAACGGCTCTAGACACAACTATTTTTGGAGCTATGTTTTACCAATCTTAATTTTAGTTTGCTTCTTCACAAACCACGTAATGCTTTTGCTTTGAATATTTATTTAGGGGCGTTGCTTTTAAACCATGTGGTAAGGTGCACCCTTAACCAGGATAAGATCTTGGATTTGATTCTCATCATATGGTCCTTTTCCCTACTCCTTAAATACATTCTCCAAAGAAAAGGCATAAACTTATCATCACAAGAATAAAAACGAACGAGTAGAGAGCAAAGACAACGCAAGTAGTAAGGTGCTCCCTTTACCGGGATACGGTCATGAGTTCAATTCTCATAGTAGGATCCTTTTCCCTACTCCTTAAATTCGGATAGGATAGGTTTCTTACGTGTCCATGAAAAAAAAAAAGAATTAAAAACTAATGAAAAAGTGATTTCTGCTAAAACATTGGGCTGCCCTTATATCACCCGAACCCGTACTAAGAGCAATTGGACAACTCGACTTGCGGCAAAAAGGCCCAGCCCAAAGCTCCATTGGATTGCCCTAATTAAGCCGTATTTGGGCCCGTCGAATCAGTGATACTTCGGGTAAAAGGGTTTTTATCCATTATCCGGGAAAAATACCCGTTCACAAAATCAGGTCTTCTCTTCTACCATCGTTACGAACCTTTCCCGTCTCTCTCTCTCTCTTCAGACGCACGGTGGGCGGCAAGTCGACGGCATAACAAGGTCAGTCAGTGTTATTCTTCGCTGAAACCTATGCTGTTATCATTGGTTTGTTTTTTTGTTGTTCAAACTATATGTTTCTGTTTTCAGTGCAATTCATGAATCTTACTTTAGCAAAGTCTAATTATTTTATCTGTCTTTGTTCATGTACATTTTTTCCCATTGTTGATAAGTTTTAAACACTGCTTATACTACTGAAGCTTAGTAATTCGTCGCACCATTTTCTCAATATTTTGTAAAATGCTATAGGTGGAATCAGATTTTGTTTAACTGAATAGTGAACTGGACAAGCTGTTTTTCGTTTTGGGGTATGGTTGTGGTTCTGTTCTGAATGTTCTACAGGTTGTTTTGGTTGCAAAAAATTTGTTTTTATTCATTTCTTGAGTGCTAGCAGATAAGTATGTGCTTTTGTTGCTTATTGGTAAGGACTTGAGCACGTTCACCATTGCAGCTAGATATTACTTCACGTAATTGTATCTTGTTGGTCTCTTTTCTGCTTGTTTCGTAAATTTGTATTTATTTGTGCTTGTATTTTAATAGGTTTACTAGAAAGAACTGTTTCCAGGTACCATTTATTTATGGTTGCTCAAGGTTCAAAAGCATTGCCACTGAGAATACCCAAAACCAGTTGTTTGACGGAGGACAATTTCATGGCTGGGGAAGAGAATAGTTATGGAAAACGCGGAAGGAAAGGAAGCATGAGCAGAAGATCAAGTAAAAAACACCCTGGTTTTGATGGGCACCATTCTGCTGAAAATTTATCTGGTGGGGTGTCTGCTAAAACTGCGAGAGCTGCAAAAGTATCAAAGCATCAGATTGCCTCAGGCCCACAACCATCATTTATCAGGTTTCTGCGATTTTTTTGCAAAATTGCCTTTAGCTATTTGTTGCTAACCTCTTATTTGAGGTCTAGAAAGTCAATAAAGCCTCTGAAATGACTTAAAAAAAATATCTCATTTTAGGAAACAGGTTGATCCTGAGACCAAAAAATACTACTCAGAGATTTCCAATGTTATTGAAGGTAATGAAGTTGACTTAGAGGAAAGGTCAATCATATGTGGTAACGCATTGGAAGAGAGTAGAGGGAAAGAAGTGGAACTTGCAACTGATAAGATCATAAGCCACACTTTTGAAACCCTCCTTAAAGGTTGTGATGCGAACCACATATGTGAATTTCTCCGAAGCTGTGCAGAGGACTTCCCTTCTATTGCAATGGACCAATCTGGTTCCCATGTCGCTGAGACAGCTCTCAAGTCGTTAGCTTATCATCTTGATCATCTTCAAGATGATAAAGCTTATTCTGAAATTGAAGAGACCTTAGCCATTATATGCAAGGTATCAGATTTTTAATCCATGTTATAAAGTGGAATGCAGTCTTTTGTTCCCAGGTAGTACCCATTAATGTGTGTTTGGAATTGTGTTTTATAGATGAAGCTATGAAATGCATTTGCGCTGTATATGAATAGTTGCTACATCAAGGCACTATGTTTGTCCAACAAAATTCGGACAGTATTACCTCTTATTGTTTCGGGTGTGACGATTGCATTAGTCTATGATGTTCGTATGTTATCGATGGGAAATCAATTGCAGGGTTCTATTATTTGAACTCTGCAAATTGGGCAGTGATGGTTTACTATTATCGGATTAATCGTTTGTCATGTCTTTTTACCATGCCAGGTGATCGTAGACACTCCTATTGAAATCATGCGCAACTGTTATGGGTCTCATGTTCTTCGGACTCTTCTTTGTCTTTGTAAAGGGGTGTCATTAGACTCTCCCGAGCTTCATAAGACGAAGTCGTCGACTATTTTAGCACAGCAGTTAAATTCCAGGCCAGCACGAGTGGAAATGAATGATTCTCAATATTTGCAGCAGGGATTTCCAGATCAACTGAAATTCCTCGTGTCTGGGATTTTAAACTGTTCCAAAGAAGACATTTTAACCCTTCAAACTGATCAGTGCAGCAGTTTAGTTTTGCAGGTCTTCTTCTTTCTTTAGCTTCTTTTTTTCCCCTCTATTTGTCAGTATTTTTGGTTTGCATATTATTCCAATATCATTGTGTCCACTATTGGTTTCCATATTCTCATCCTTAGTTTATCTTTTCATGAATCTGGTGGAAACATTCCATGTTGATGGTTCTGCTTATTATATGATAGACTGCCTTGAAGTTATTGGTGGGACATGAAGAAGAGTTGTTGCATATAATACCCGTTCTTCTTGGATGCAACATGGAAAATGTGGTTGAAGGGAATTTGATAAAGATAACTTCAGTGCAGAACCTTCTGAGGTTGATGAAGGGAACTGCATATAGCCATTTAATGGAGGTGAGTTCTCTTAATAGCGTAAAAATATATATTTTTTTTAATTACCTTCTTTTTCATTCATAAAATATGTCTTCAACACAACTTGCTCTGTCATTGCCTTACCTGATTCAACTTACTCTGTTGTTGTAGTGTCCAGGATTATAATGATTATACCCTAGCATGTTAATGGACTCGATGTACTTTCAATGTACTGGAAAGGCACAATGATATACACTTCATCCGCTATGAAACAGAAAGTAGTTATGTTTTAACTTTTAACACGATGATCTCTTTGTTTGGGTTGGGGTGGTATGGTATGGGTTGTCCCAGTTGGAGTGTTAGAACTTCTTTACCGGTGATTCATTGGAAAGGGGCACAGGTGGGGAGAACAAAGAGGAGATTTTGGTAGATGATTCCTCTTTGTTTAATGTGGCTTATTTGGCGAGAAAGGAATCGACGTCACTTTGATGGTTTAGAGAGTCCTTTGTTTAACCTCTAAAATACGCTTGTTTGTAGTTTGTACACTGTGTGGTTCAAGGACTCTTAGGAATGTAATCTGTCCCTCGATTGGTTTCTCAATATGGACTCACAGAACTGATAGAAGTGTATAGGGCTCCTTTTGAAAATCCTTGATGCATCTTTCAATAGAATTTTGTTATGACTTGAATAATTTTCCAATGCTACTATGTTGTAATACATTACTGTCTAAGGATTTAAACTTTAAGGTTATTAGGTCAAAAGGAAAAGGAAAAAACAGACGTAAAGCCACAAGAAAATCTGAACTTTATTTCGCTTATCACATTTTTTACAGTGACATTGTATTCCTTTGGTGATCATCCATAATATAATATTACTTGTTTACTGTTTAGCGTAATACCTTTACGAAATTGGGTTGGCAAACTCACTCTGTAGTCGCATGATACAGGTGATTCTTCTTATTGATGAATTAACTTCCTCCCCCAAATTTTTATTTTTCAGGACACTTCTCTTTTTTGCATTGGCATACTGTTTTTTCCCCTTTGATAATAGTTATAAATTGCATTCTCAGGTACTACATTGTGCTGATATATTAACATTTAAATAGTTGGACCCCTGTTATTCTTTTCCCACAGTTGCTGTCATGCTTATGATTTGCTTGAATTCTATGCCAATGTTTCAGATCATCGTGGAAGTGGCTCCAGAAACCTTATACAAAGAGCTATTCACAAAAGTCTTCCGAAACTCATTGGTTCAGCTGTCATATCATGAATGTGGGAACTTTGTTGTCCAAGCATTAGTTTCTCATGCAAGATCTCAAGATGATGTATGTGCTTTATTGGTTTGTTGTTATGAACTTTTATGCTGCCTCTTATGCATTAGAAAAATGTGAAGAACCTCTGTTGATGATATATCTTGGTAAACATGGTGAGATGTGCTTTTTATGATGTCATCTTTAGTTAGTCTGAATTAGTTGCACACATTGATAAGCTCCTTGGGTTTTCCTCTTCTTGTTCTTGTGGTTTACGTGATAGATAGTTGTTGTAGTACCTTTCTATTTTTACAAAAGTCAGGTAATTGTGCTTCTGTTTTGCTTTTGCAAGTGATGTGCTTTGAATTTTTGGAAAATCTCTCTTTTCACTTTGCTTTTGCGTTCCAGATAGAGTTGATATGGGGGGAACTTGGTCAAGAGTTCAAGGATCTTCTTGAAAAGGGAATGGCTGGGGTTGTTGCTTCTGTCATTGCTGCAAGTCAAAGGCTTCATAGCCACGAACACAAGGTTTATGCAAACATGAACCTATTTTTGTTTTGATTTTTACTTTGTGTGAGAAGTTGAAATAATTCAGCAGTACTTGAAAAAGTGGCTGTTGGATGCACATCTATCCTTTAACGTGCCTTGGGGTCAATTTTCTTTTGTTTGTTGATTTAGTGGCGCAAACATTCTAATCGTTGGTACAAACCTTGTTTGGCAGTGTTCTCTGGCTCTTGCTGCTGCTATATGTTCAACGAATGAGTCTCCTGGATGCATTGTTCCTCGATTATTATTTCTTGAAAGCTACCGTAAATGCAAAGATAAATCCAATTGGAGTTGGCCTAAGGGTTTGAAGATGCATGTCATGGGTTCTTTGATTCTTCAGTTAATTTTCAAATTCCCAAGTGTATGTGTTTTTTCTTGCATCTGAATTGCTTTTGTCCACTCATTTGTAATTTTGGCTGTGCTATCTTTTCATTCAATGTTCGAGTCTTTCGCTTTAAAATGTCTCGTCAATAGCTTAGAAGTTAGCTCGTACACTGGGCTTCTTTTCTTTGATTTCTATGGTACGTGAATGTAATTTGTTGAGCTTCTTGTGCTGAAATTTATAGTGAGTGCCACTATTGACAATGGGAGTGTTGTGTTTTACTTCATTTCAGTTCTTCCAACTAAATGAAAAGAGCGATTCTAGTAAACTTTATTCTCCAATTTGCTTTGTGTATATAGGTTTTATTAGGATCAATATGATGGTTCAGTCTTGATGCATTCATATCAAGCTGCACCTATAAGTTTATATTGGTTCACACTTCACACATTTTTGGTGGTTTCCATGTTTCGTGTTTTCCTTATAAATTAAAGATTAGGTTACCTGACATGGTTTCTATTATACAGGAGTTCATTCAACCTTATATTACAAGTATCGCATCCATGGAAACTGACCATGTTCTTGAAGCATCAAAAGACTCTGGGGGTCAAAGGGTTATTGAAGCTTTTCTGAGTTCAAATGCTTCTGCAAAACAGAAACGTAGATTGGTTATGAAGTAAGCTGGAATGTGCTTTATCATTATTGTTTAATGTCTTACATATGCTGAGGCCTGTACGAGTAGAATTCAATGTGTTTATACCTGCTTCAAATAACCATATCGTAGTTGGTAGACAACGAATTAAGTTGGCCTTGGTAACTATGCCGTTAAGATAAAGAAAAAAGCTTTTATGCAGTCCAATCAATTCTCTGCAGTCTGTGATTGGACTGCATAGAATGTAATCTCAGTTGTCCAAAAGTGTTTTTAATGGTTAGTTTTGTTGAAAGTTTCTTCCCGGGAAGAAAAGTTTTTTTCTTGGGAAGAATTTGTTTAAAATCTGAATCATTGATTGCCGTCTGCTAAGTGAAACCGCAGAGGCTTCTTTGCAGTCTAATTGCAGAGAAGCCAGGTCCTACGTTAAACTGTTTGGAAGGCCATCCAGATTCTTACTACTATATTTGTAGCTGCCCACCCCAGAGAAGGAATATGATTGTGTTGGCATTCTAAGTGGTGCCTTGATGCCAATTATTAAATAGCTAAAACAAAAGGCAAGGGAAAAAAGGAAAAATCATGAAAAGGGGTATTGAATGTATGGTTGATTGGAATCTTCTGAGGGAAGTATGAAATGAGTCTTTCTTTACGTTCAAGCATGGAGATATTAACTCGTGAAATGAGTTCGAAATATTACTAAAATCTATTAGGTGTAGTGTGATGTTGCATAATCCAGGTCCTATACAGATGAAAACTCCAATAGTATCTTGGTAAATATAAGAAATTTTGAAGCTTCCTCGGGAACTATTGACAATACTTGTGGACACATGCATACTACTGGAGAACCTCAATCTTTTTGGTTATTTTTTCGTTTGTTACATGTTTCAAGGCGCACAATATATCCAAGTGTTTGCCTGTAAAACTTCATCTTTATGTGTGATAAGGCATACAATACTATAAAAAATAAAAATAAAAACTACATCTTGTGTGATTATCGTGGAACGACATAGGGAATTGTTCTATTACCTGATTATCAAGGAACGACATAGGGAATTGTTCTATTACCTGTCTCTTGCTCTTCAAATTTGAAATGTTATTGCCTGCTGGTTATTATTTTGAAGGCTTCGAGGACATTTTGGAGAGCTTTCATTGCATCCGTCAGGTTCATTTACAGTTGAAAAGTGCTTCACTGCCGGTAACCTATCTCAGAGGGAGCTAATTGTATCAGAGTTGTTAGCTGTGCAATCGGAGCTCTCCAAGACTAAGCACGGCCCCCCTCTTTTGAGGAAATTTGATGTGGATTGGTAGGTTTTTTGCTACATGTCCTTTTCTAGTCTCTCTCTGCGATATTGTTTTTGGATTTTTGACATGCATTTCAAGGCATATACCTGCTGACATCCATTTCAAGGCATATACCCCTTGCTCAGCAGTGTTTTAAAACTAGTTTCTGTTTTTGATGAATGGTTGGCTGAAAACCTGAAACCCTTTTCTTGTTTGGAATGCCTGACCTTGCTTTTACGAAAGTTAATTTCAAACTTCAAAATTAGTATAACTTTTGCTTCTGTAAGCAAGATTTTGGCCCTCTGTACAAGCTAGCTAGTGTCTCTATAAAAGTGGAGATCTTGAACCTATTTGATGATTTAGTTGGCCGGGCTTGATAAGTTTTCTGTTTCATTTGTTACTGTGAGTGTGTGACTGCATTTCGGTATGATGTTTATATTTCTCGTATATAGTGCCAATCTCTTTGGTAGGGCCATGAATTCGGTAAATAAATACAGTGACTCTTTCTCTTGTTATTTGCTGGAAGGATCCCAAATGCATTATTTAGGTTCTATATTTGCAGGGTAACCGTTACCTAGGAGAGCACGTGACTTGATCTATAAATCGCATCTTCAATGGCTATTTGCGTGCTTCCATGGAAGTGGACACCACCACTCTTTAGGCAGAATTTTATTGATGGACTAATAGCTACACAATTGTGTCTTACTTTTTTGCAGACCAAGGTCGTGCTAGAATAATAGAGAACATAGCACCGAAGTTGCTTTGTAAATATTTGTTTGTTCTCTTTATGACTGCATATAACTCTGGACTGATCACCTGGCTTGGTGAATATCTTGGTTTTTGCAAGTTGTCATGTGGTATTTGGAATCTGTGTTCTTTTATGCTGTGAAATAACTACAATTTGCACCTTGGCTTCCACAACTAAGAATTGATAGACTAATGCCTTCATAGCATTTACTTATTGGTCTGTTGATGTTTGGCATCATGATGCAAACAGGTTTACAAATGCCACACATGCCCTAATGCAACCATGAAATATTAGATTTTCAGCATGATGTTTTGCTTGGCTTATTTGAGTCCGACTTCTGAATATTCCTTGTATTTTGTTTGTTGCTTCCTTCGCAATGCGTGATAGGTTTGCAAGACGACCAGATCAGTGGAAGTTGAGACAAGCATCAAAAGAATCAGCTTACAAAGAGTTTTATACAACATTTGGCTCGAAAGAAACCAAGTCATCCAAAACCAACAGCTTTCTTGCGGAGACTCCTCGCACATCACAGTCAGAAAACTTAAAGGAGATGAGGAAAGAAATTGACTCTTCAATTGCTTCTGCCGCTGCACAATCTTCTACATTGCAGTTTCTAGCCAATGAGAACTCAACAACTAAAACGAGAACGTCAGGCCATAAACGCCACGCAGAAAGAGCAGAAAACAAAGGTGAGACATTTTGCAAAGCTGTCGCTGGTGATGATATTTTGAAAAGCAAAATGAAAAGGCAGAAAAAGGAAAAGAATCATGGTGGGGATGAAAATGCTGTTGAAAAAAAGAAGAAGAAACGCCCGAGGAAGGATGACTAGACAGATTTCTTTATGCCTCGTGGAATAGCTGGTTTTCCTGATCAAAATGTAACGGAAAGCGTGAGAATTGGATTCTGCTGTTGTATTTCTCTTTTTTCTTAATCTTGCTTGTACTAGTTTTGACTTGAACTCGCATATTAATTAGGTAGATGGAATTTTTTGAGTAGTTGTTTTTGAGTTATTCTGTTTTGTTCTCTTTGTGACTGATAATGTGGTTATGTAAAATAACTTGATTGAGCTGGAAGTTGAAAACTGTTGCCAACAAAGAAACTTGCAATTTTACATCTGAATACTTCAAAAAAACAATCAACTTCAGAAATGGGTACTCCTATGAAAGTAAAATTGTTGTGGATCCCAACGGTACATGTGACTTCTGCCCTAGACTCGGTAAAAAAGCATTGCTGATTGCTTTTTACTTCTTTCGGCCATGAACGCTGTCTGAATCTATGCTGAGAATGGTGGGAAAGGCTTGAATGTTTTGGAGATGGAGGTTACTTGTTCTGTGTTGGGTTTTGCCCAGTTGGTGAGCAGATCCGTAAGCTCGAGCCCACCTTCTTGAATGGATCTTCTTTCCCATCCGGCTGCAAGTCATGGAAAGCTTGTGATGCCGCCGAGGACGATTGTTCTTTCGCAAGTAGGAGGCGGGATGCTTGGGCTCCGCCTGTGGAGGAGTGAAGAATCAGCACAAGTGCAAGAACAAAAGCAGCCAGTGATCTCAAGTAGTAGTAGTTCTTCATGATAGTGAAGTGTGTTTGTTTGTTATGATACACTATTACTAGGTTCGTGAAGCTGGCTTTTAAGCTGTTTTGTGTTGATTCGTATCTACGATTTGCTCTTGTTTAATCAAAGTTGGGATCTCAAGCAAGTGGGGTCATGTGATTTTTCCTTTTGACTGTTGTTTGTGACACTTGTTCCAGATTCCTTCGTACAGTTTTCTGAGAGGGGTCATGTGCTTGGGAACGTGATAATATTAGATCTGAAATCTCAAGTGTTCAGTTCTGTTGAAGTGGGTATTGGCTTGTTCTACTCTGTTGTCAACAATCTTTGATGCCATTTCCACAAACATGAGAAGAAGCCTTATGTGGTCATGTGATTTTTCCGCAGATGATGCCTGATCATGTTTGAAAAATGATGTTTAATCTCTTTAGTGTTTAAAGCCAAAGGATTTAGATGAGACGCTATCTCAATTCTCACCAACCCCGATGTCTAATTTCGAGTCTTATTGTTGTGCGGCGCGGCCTTTGAAAGGCACAAACGCAACACTGGAATCGTTGATGACCATGATAATGGAGGAGTAACCAAAAAAAAGAAACGCTAAAACAACGGAGAAAGCAAATAAAAAAAACAAAAGTACAGATGCTTCAATTTTATGATTGTAAACCTATGCCACGGGACAGGCAAACGATAGTAGTATCGTACAATGCTCCAAATAGTTACAATAGTGACAAGCCCACCAAAAGGAAAAATTATTTGGTGTTCTTGGGGTACCGTCACGTGATGCCTCACACCTCTCTTCACCACACATTTTTGTGGTGCTTAGTATTAAGTATATAGATCCCATAAAAATGTGTGGTGAAAAGGAGTTTTGGAGCACGTAGTGACCCAAAACCACTTAACAATTACTCGATGGAGCTCTCCCAATAAACTATCCTGTCCAACCCTGTTTGAGAGAGTCAAATAACCAAAATATTCAAAATGAACTGACTTTTCAAGTTATATTTCTTAATTTTTAAACTCCAGAAAAATATAATAATCTAAAAAAATTACCAAATGCGGGGAAAAAAATTAACATAGACAAAGTAATCCTCCAAGATTTTTTATTTTTTTTTGAAAGGATCCTCCAAGATTATTAAGCCAGGCCTAAAACATAGTTTTTCTCATTGAGGAAATTATCTAAATTTGTCTTGGAACTTTTTCCTATTCGTTTCAACCAACAAAAACAACCACAACCCCGTTTTGTAAAACTACCTCTGGTTTTGAAGTCGCAAGATTAAGGCTTTGTTTGGAAAATGTGGAAGGAAAAGGGAAAGAAAGTTTAAAAAATTTCTCTTCCCCTGTTTGGTTGGAGAATAAAGGGGAGAGAAAATGGCAAAATGGAGTTCTAAGAATATTACTAGAATTTTCCTCTCATTTTCTTCCATTTTCGTTCTTAATTATTTTTCTCTCCTCTTCCCTTTCCTTTCACAAGTTCCAAAC
>JAOTQK010000023.1:25987266-25998100 GCA_025642025.1 Rhododendron ferrugineum
TAAAGTAACCCATATCGTGTTTTGGACGCGGACGAGGACGAGGACCGTCGACTCCGCCGTGACGACTGTCTAAAAAGGAGGGAGAGAGAGAGAGAGATAGAGAGAGAGAGAGAGAGAGTGAGCGAACTCCAAAATCGCACCAATCCGTCGCGCCCAATTTTCTCTCGCTTGTCTGATCCGAGGTAACTCTACTCCTCTCTCTCTCTCTCTCTCTCTCGTCTCTTTTGCTTCGATGATTCTTGGATCTTCTTTGCGATTCCATTTCCTGATTCAATTTTCGGATTGTTTGAACGATGAGAAAGATATCATATCTTGATTTCCAATTTATTTTTCAGAATTCTTTCGTCCTCTAGTTTAGTTGGTTCTTCAATTGGACTGCGTTAGAATATTATACATGAATGTTTCCGATCGGGATTTCCATCCGGTTTTGGATATAACGGGCGACATTTCTCACGTTTGGATGTAAATTAGGGTTTCTCAGGGAAGAAATATTGATGACACTCAACTAGGGTTGAAAAAAGTTATGTTTATGATGCTTGTAATACGATATAAAAAAAAAATGGTGCTTGTAGCGATATCATAGGAGATTGATAAAACGGCGTTTTGTTCTTGCTCAATTAGGCTTTCAAAATAAAGTTCTTGCTCAATTAAACATATCGTTTGTTTCTTTTGGTAATTAATTTGGTTGAAAACTATCTATCCTTTTGCTTCTCATTTTCCTTACAACACCAAAACAAAACAAAAAGATTTCGATTCAGCTTCTTTCATTCCATCTCCTTTTGGATTCTAAGGTTTTTTTTTTTCCTTTTGTAATTTTCCTCCATGAATCCAGGATCAAAAGTTACGAAGTGGCTAGTAATAAACCATGTCGTGCAAATTGATATGTTAATCCACTGGCTTAGGATTTTCATCCTTCCTAATTGTTGTTTTCTTGCTGGGCGCGTTTTTAGGTAATTGTGTACATATTTATGAGTAGAATACTTTTAGGTGATCGTGGGCTTAAGTAGCCCCTGGTGGTATGGATCCTGAATTTTAGCATTCTGAGGCACATTTTGTTGATAAAGAAGTTACTTTGCTAAGGTTCCCAATTTAGCATTCTCGCATGAATCACTTGATCCATCTTTTGTGGTAGTTTCAACTTTGGGAGGAATTGGTGGGTCTCTACTCGGCTAGATCTTTGATGATAGTGGTGTTTGATGGGTATAATTGGATGTTCTTTCTTGCAAACACTTGTTCCTCATGAAACGTAAGCTGCATGCTACCAGTGAATTATGATTGTTTTATTCAAATTATAGACATGTATACGCTTGTCTCCCAAAATGATTGGCTGCCTTGGCCCATCCCAGAGAACTCAGTAGCCTTGCTCTGATACCATGTTGTTTGGGAGAGTAAAAGTATATAGGGTGTTAATTAACCCTAACACAAAGACTGTTATTTATATTATGTCATTACTCATATTACAAGATTACATAACCAATGTGGGACAAGACATTTTCATCCAATAATACTGCCAACAATACTCTAACACTAGGATATACTTGGAACAAAATGCTGCCCCACGTTCTACCACCTCATACATGCAGTTGATGCACATATGCATTGTTCTTACGTCCTTTGCTAGCTGTACATGGGGATTGGGGATGTCTCTCGAGAGATGCAGCTAGCTTGGCAACTATTTGTTCAGAATTGAGCTTGTTGGCAACTTATTGTATATTCCTGTTGCATTGTTGTTTAGGTTGATACTTATAAAAATAATGTTGATTAGATTGAATACTTGGTTGGCGTAGATAATCTGGTTCACACATTTGATTAGGATCCATTATTTCTTAAATTACTTTTTGAATGACTTGTGAGTCTCGTATGATTTCCAGTCAACAGAGTTAAAGGGATAACGTGGGCTGAAGCCAGGAAATTTATCTTCTGTCTTGTTCCCATTGTAAGTTCTAGATGGCAGAGAAAGCGTGCGTAAAGCGCCTTCAAAAGGAATACAGAGCCCTTTGTAAAGTATGCTCTCATCTTATTCCTTTAATTGTGTATCAACGTTGAGTTGTATATTATTCAACATTTTCCATGTGTTTTAATCAGTAGCTCACTTAACTGATTCTCCATGTTGAACAACATTTTCTGTTCTGTGGATGATTTTGTGTCGCCTTGAATTTGCAGGAACCTGTTCCCCATATCACTTCCCGGCCTTCCCCAAATGACATTCTTGAGTGGCGTAAGTTGCCTCTCTATCTCTCTCTCTCTCTCTCGTTTGCACATTCTATTTGTTTGTGTTAGTCTACGTGTCGTGCAGGGTGATGTCAAATATGTATCTTGGCTTGTGCCAGGTGCAATGGCCAATGCCCATGCTGTGGCCCCCCTGCCGTCTTCGCTTGACTGTTTTGTCTGTGGTTTTGAGTTTCTTTGTTAGCCATATCTTGCTGGCAGAATTAGCCCCTTTCCTATATGTTTGTTATATCAGGTGACTCTGTCAAGTTTGGGCTTTTCAAACTACCATTAGCACCACAAAAACAAGGAAAATTCTTGTCTTTTCACAGATATTACATTTTCTTGCATGATTGCACTAGCCTTCCACTTTGAGATCCTTGCTAGTAGTTACCTTTTTCTATTTTTGCCCAGGTCAGCAGACAGCAGTGAATTTGTTTCTATTAGTGAACTTGGGCTTCTTGTTTGAAGGAATAGAGATACACAGGACTAGATGGCTAACTGCTGTGTGACAGATGACTTACTATCTTACCCGTGCATAAGTGGGAGTATGACTTTTTATTGGCTGACTGGCAATTCTGGACCAAATTATGGAAAGAACAAATTTTGTCTTGTTTTTGTACTTTTTAGCTGACTTATTACCGGAAAATTTGTAAGTTGTTTTTTAGTTTTGTATTTTCAGATATTCTTGATTTCACTTTCTTTGCGGTATCGAGGCAGTGACTCTTTTGCAGCATTTATTTGTCTATTAGACATGCTGGCATGCATGGTTTTCCCTGTATGCTCTTTCCTTCACTTACTGTTGATGAATGAAATCATAAGTTTTTGTTCCTTAATTATGTGTTGCAGATTACGTACTAGAGGGAAGTGAAGGAACACCTTTTGCAGGTTTGTTTAAACTGTTATATGTATGTGTATTGGGCACACGGCATAATTGTTTTGCAGATTGTTTTTGTAAATTCTTTTTGTACTTGTTTTGATTTTACTTATGATTGTTTCCCTCTTATCATGGCTAGGTGGATATTACTATGGGAAGATCAAATTCCCTCCAGAGTATCCTTTTAAACCTCCAGGAATCACGTAGGAATCCTAGTTGCCTAACTTCTTTTCCATAAAAATATTTTAATGCTTTTTAATAAAATTTCTTTGCTTCCATTTTTTAAAAGTTTTTCTCAAGGCTCCTGTAACTGAAAATGACATTTCCCGTTGTTGTAGCATGACCACTCCAAATGGACGGTTTATTACACAAAAGAAAATCTGCCTTTCTATGAGTGATTGTAAGTTCTGTTCATATAATCGGTCTAGGAACCATCTTTCTTGCCGACAACTGATTATGCTTTCACCTCTTTTGTGTCAATTTTCAGTTCATCCAGAAAGTTGGAATCCGATGTGGTCCGTATCGAGGTAAGAAACTGTCGTTGATGAGGAAACAAATGTCATTGTTTGCAAACATTATAACTAGCCTCTGATGCTCATTTGTATTTTCATGTCTACGTGCAGCATACTTACTGGCCTTCTTTCATTCATGGTGAGTTTGTGACTCTATACCATTCCATTTACGGTTATAAAGGGAATGGCGTTTCTTGGTAACAAGTGACTACTTTAATTTTAGCTGTTGTTTGCTTGTTGGGAATATTAGCCGTTGTCATTTTTGTGGAGCACTATTCAAATATTAGAATGGGATGTTTCTGTTATCTGACAAAAATATGGGATATTTAACATTTGGGGAAAAATACAATGAGTGCCTATGAACATTAAAAAGCGCACATCTTAAGTTCTTGGACAAATTGCTTATTATACGTAAATATCCTTTGGTTGGGGAACACGAATACTGATCTCCATTTTGAGCCGCACGAGAGCGTAACTTCTGTTCGATAAATGGTTCACTGTCTCTTACCTGTTCATTTCGACAATAATGCCGAATTAACTGCCTTGTCTCCTCCAATACAATCTCGTAATAAAATTTTCTGGGGTTGTAAATCTACCAATGAAATTAAGCAACAACATTACACTACATCTGATGCAGGGCAGAATTATGAATCAAAGAACAAACGTGTAACAAGGACAATCACAAACGGGATAGATGTAGAGAAACTCTCTCTAGACACTTTATTAATCAATAATCATCAAAAACTGACCAGCCCTAAGGCTTGCAACTCCTTAAATACGAAACAAACCCTAATCTTACTAGGAAAGGAAAAAATACCAATTTCGGAAAGTTCCGAAATTATTACATATTCTGAAAATATAAGAAAAAATAAAACCTCTCCAACAAAAACGGAAGTAATTGGACTTTCCTATCAAAAGTTATAAGCAAAAAGATTATTTCCAACAGCAAATTTGGCTTTTCGGAGCCCTAAACGGCCGAGAACAGCTAAAAAAACACACGGCACATGGCCGAAGGCGATGTGTCCCGACCGTTGGGCCGTTTCGGACCGAACTCAAGTGGGCCCAAAGCCAAATCTCTCTGTCAGTTATTTACGAAAAAACCAACTAGTAGCCTTGGAATTGGAATGCTTAAGGTGGTACTCCTCCTCTTGGGCTACTGCATCAACATCAAGCTATTGTCCACCAATGGGCATCTGAGCATCTCCAGTTTTGTCATTAGCTTCATTAAATGTTTGCGGACCTGAGTCTGCCAACCAACTGCTGTTGTGAGTAGGTTGGCCACTCTAAAATCTGTTGAATGAGTGGAAGATACTGATGTCTGGAAATGCTTCCACCATAGCCTCGCCAACCTATTTTCCTGATTTACTGGTTGGATCCCTATTATTTCCTTACATACATCGAACCAGGAAATAGGAGATCCCAAAATAGTGTGACAATCTTTTACTAAAACTTTGAAACATTCTAATTTGCTTACAACCATTCCTTTGACTGGCTGTGCCTTAACTTTTGTCATTAAACATGCAGATGGACAACAGTCCTACGACCGGCAGTGTTACAACTACTTCGGCAGAGAAGCAACGACTGGCGAAGTCTAGTCTTGCTTTCAATTGTAGGAAGTAAGTCAAGAGTATACTATGTTTGCTTGCCTGTTGAATCCTTTTTGTGCACATCATTCGTGCTTTGTGTTTTGTATCTGTGATGGGTGCTTTCCAATATATGCCAATTGATTCTGACATTGTTCTCCTAATAGCCCAACATTCAGGAAAATGTTCCCAGAGTATGCGGAGAAGTACGAACAGCAGCAGCTATCTAATCAGCTGGTTCCCGAGCAAGTGTCACAAGTCCCCACTCAGCAAGAAAACTCCACACCTTTGTTAGATAAAAAAGGTGAATCTAAACAAGAGGACCAGAATAAGGTTGAAGCCCCAAGGGATCTCAAAAACCGAGCGAAGAAATCTATCCCAACCTGGATGCTGTTGTTACTGGTTTCCATCTTTGGTGCTGTTATGGCATTGCCATTGCTTCAACTTCGACATTGAGACATCAAGGAGCAGATGATCTTATTAGGGGACAGTGAACATGCTGCTTCTTCTGGAACATCAATGGACTCCTGTTTAAGTCCATAATATGTTAGGTTTTTCGTGTATCTAACAGAACTTGTATAGGGTATGTACATGGAAGAGGAATACTCTCGGCTGATATGGTTTCTCTTTTTATTTTACTGCTGGCATATGGTTTGTCAAACATTTGGAGTATGCATGCTTGTGGTGATGTTTCTCCACATCACGTAAATTCAGGTTTATGAAGGCTAGGTCATTACCTCAATCTTCCCAAATAAACATGTATCGGTTGAGGTTGATGTGCGAGTCTATATGACATCGATCATAAAGCTATCTTATAGCACCATGTTAGTATGATACTGCGGTTTCAGGTTTCTAGATAATAGGTTGGTCCTAAATACTCATGCGTTGGGTTCTTATCTTGAGAAAACTCTGAATGACTATATCTATGCACTCTCAATGGCTGATAATGGTAGTGAGAAACCTGTCAGGCTATGGTGAATGTGAATGCTTTGTTTAACTCAAACTGTTGGCTGGGTAGTCAAAGGCTGATCAAGTAACAGTTTGTTCTTTCTAACTTAGGTTCGAATTTTGGAGGTGTTATCATCTATTGTAGGACTAGCAAAAAAGCTTTCATTTGATTTTGATTGGACTCTCGCGAGTGAAAGGAAAACTAATTCCAAAAATTGATCAAAGGGTACATAAGCTGGCCCCTTCCCTCCCTACACACTAAGTTATTAGAAATGCGAATGTTTCACTTGTTTAGTTGAACTTTTTTTTTTTTTTTTGATTGGCATTGTTTTGTTGAACTTTGATGCAATGGATGGCTTCAAGGGTCACATAATATGGATCCCGATTCTCGCTTTACACTTTTCCTTTCAATCCACTCTCTCGTAAATTTTAGCAGTTTAAATGTTTTTCCCTTACCCAACACTTTAGTAGTTTAAAATGTTTTTAACTCACGTAACACTTTCACCCATCCACCCTCGCTCTTGCATTATGTGACTATGAGCTTGATGATTTCATACTCGAGAAAAGCTCCATTCTCCTGGTTCTTGATGGAAATCTTCAAATGGTCTTTTTAATAGTACTGATGCTTATGTTAGATGTATTAATGCTCAAAGCTCTGAACCTTTTTAATGATTGGAAGTGGATTTGGAGATCCGATGCTCGCATTCTCCATTTCATGTGGTTGGATGCTCTTGATCGTCTCCCTCCCAAGGATAATCTGTTGGTTAGGAAGATCACGGATTCGCCCTCTCTATCCGAATACGATTGAAAATATCATCATGTTCTTCATGATTGCCCAAAGCTTTCGATATCTGGTCTTCTCTCTCCTTTCCCACTGCGCACTCTTCTTTTGCGAATCTCTCTAATCCCTCTCGGCTTCGTATTTTCTGTAAATCCAAAGGGAACCACAGCTCCGGTGTTTCCTTGGTCCATTTTATTTCCTATAGCTTGTTGGTGCATATGGAACAACCGTAATCCGCGACATTTCAATAACCCCCTTATGGCGAACAGCTCTCCTGGTAAGCCTTTCACTGTGCAAGACATTCTAGCAAGAGCTGCTGAATGGTTTTACCTCTTAAATTATTCCAAACCTTCTCCTCCTCGTGTTGCTACTTTGATTGGTTGGAATCCTCCTCCAGTGGGTCTTCTCAAGATCAACATACATGGGGCAGTGCCGCAGTGGACAAAAATGGCCATGGAGCTGGGGGGGGTGTCCTTCGTGACCATCACGGATGCTGGATTGCAGGTTTCCAGCGTGGGTTAGGGACGGTTACCCCGCTGGCTGCCGAATTGTGGGCTATTAGAGATGGACTGCAACTGAGTCTTGAGCACTCTAACGTGGTGGAAGTGGAAACTGATGCTCTTATTGCCATCCACCTCCTTCAGGATTCTAACTCTGTGTTTCATCCATTCATGAGTACTATTTGCAGGTCTCTCATGGAAAAATTCCAAATGGTGCAGCTCAATCATGTTCATCAGGAAGCAAATAAAACCGCGGATGTCCTTGCCAAAGATGCTCTGGCTAAACCTTTGGGTTTTACAAGTTTTACTATCATTCCTAATGTTGTTAGATTTCAGTTTGATGATGACTTTGTAGGAGCTAAAATACCCAATAGTTCAGGACCTTATTTACTATGTAAATCTAAGTTTCGCGTATTTATCAAAAAAAAAAAAAACTCTATTCTCCTGGGGTCTTTTTAGACTTTTTCTTGATCCAATGGGTGTTTTGAGACTTTTCACTAGTTAACTAACGATGTGGGTCATAATAGGTGGGGAGTCTGGGGACCATTGGGTACACACGCACGTTTCCCGCCGGAGTAAACAAGAGCTCACTTGAAGTTCCGAAACATGCGGCGTAAAAAATGGCATTGGCATTTTACCCATTACTCTTTATCTGAAAACTGGTTGGTTGAATCTTCATAGTTAATCATTACCTTAGTTTGATACTCCATCTTTTCACTATTATCCACCCTTCACATCTTTGCTCTCTCTCTCTCTCTCTCCAATTTTTCACTTTCAGACATTCACAGCTCTTTACCAGAGGAGGTCAGCGAAGACGAAGCAAGAAAGGGAGGTTCTTTTTTGTTTCTGAAGTACATTTGAGCTGTGTAGTAGGTAAGATTTTGATACACTCTGTTCCTCACTAGTCCTTCCCCCTATTTTGATTGGTTACATATATTTTCAACCCTTTCTTGATGGTTAAGCTTGAATCTAATTTGGAAGCTTCTTGCTTTAGTTGATCTGTCATTTCAATTCCTTTTGATTAGGTGCTTGTTGGGTAGTCTTAGTATTGGGTTTTTTTCCGACCATTTTGGGAATATCTTGATTTTTGCTGTGTCTACCTTTCCAGTCAAGACACTGTCCTCCGGGCAAACCCACTAACCCAAGTACAATCTTTCCAACTACCCACCAGTTTATCTTCTAGAACTAGAAGTCACATGGGATGGGAAGATCTGAAACAATGAAGTAATTAACTTGTGGAAAGATTTGATTTTTCGTATGTTACTGCTCTTCTGGATCTTCCTTTTAAAGAATAGCTGATGAGTGGTCAATCTTGAAGTTTCTTGAACCCTTCATTTCTGCTTTTTAAGGGCAGCCATGGAATTTGAAGCATCAAAGGTGATAAGAAAAAAAATTCTTTCCATATCTCCCCTCTCTTCTCCTTTCCGGTTGAATCTTCGTATGTAATACAGGATGTTGGATGTTTGTTTTTTGCAGCGAAGGATGAAGAAATCTCCAATATACCAGCAATATGAAGGTGGGGATTATGGTTTTGATCCCCAGGTGGATTTTTTACAGGTACACCGACTCTTGGCGTTAATCGAGCTTTTATCTTATTGGATGCCTAAATTATCAATGATTGCTGCTTTATGCATTGGAATCTCTTAGCAGCGTCATTCATTAACAGAACTAAGAGCACTATCATGTGAGAAATTTACGTTTACTTAAAAAAATTATCTTTTGATGGCAAAAGTAAACGTATACCACAAGAATTTGTATTCAAATTATAACTTGTGATTCACATTTTGATATCATCTACTTTGGTTTGCCCTTGATCAGTTCTTGGAAGAAGCAAGAAAGAACACAAGGAAAGACAAATATGATGACACAACACAATATCCAGAAGAAGCTCAGAACAGACAATCAGATGAAGTGAAAAAGGACAGAAAATCATGGAAGAAGTCCCTCTTTTCATGGTGGAACGCTGGAAAAAAGAGCAATTCAAGCATGGTGGCTCCAACTAGTAATTCATACATTCCAAAGCCAAAACGCAGCCTTTCTGCCTCTGGTCCGATAAGTGGGAGTGGAGGCAGCACCAGTTGCCGGTTCAGGCGTCAAACATCCGGGCCTCTCAAGAGTGTCTTCCACTTGACAAATGGTGTGGAGGATGAGATACCGTATATGTGCCTTGACAAGCTTGATAACCCCCACGGTGTTCAGTCCTATGGGCCTGTTTACTTGGTAACGTAGTGAATGAGGGGCTTGCAAATGGAAATTCTGTCTCTACCTTGAAGATAAAAATTACTCGACCAGAGAGTCCACAAGAATGTTGGTGACAAGGAAGAAAGTTTAAGTTTGTAACTTTTTTGTGAGTCAAAAGCGCTAGCTAGGTTTGTCAAAGTATAGTAATGATGGGTATGAAACTGCGAATTGGGTTTTTCAGATAAAAATGTATGGCTTGAAATTCTCAATTAAGAAGAGCATATTTTTGTAGTTACTGATTTGTTAAGAAATTTTGACTTCTTAGCAAACTGAAAATTTGACATGCCTAAACAAGTAGAGCACTTTAGGTTAGTTAGCAAATGTCAACATATTCTATGAGTTCCTGCATGTGCTTTTATATCCATTGCATTGAGTTCATTTAACTCCAAGCATAATTGATTGGTCCTCTGTCATATAGTAGCAGTAAATAAGCTAAAATTGTGAAAGGTTGACAACCAATGTTTTGGTTGTAGCTAAGGGAACGCGGTGCCGGTTTTCATATAGAATTGTCTGTGTGGAGAAATAGAGTGAGCCAGCAATCACAATTCCTAGCTAGAATGCATAATGGGTTGGTGCTGGATCAACTTAGGCCTACTTTCCTCAAGCGGTCGAATATATCATGTATGTCTTCTGTGTCTTTAGATTAGCTTATGCCTATCATGCATGCTTTTATACAAGCCGTGAACTCGTACGAGGGCTAGGCTACCCATGTTATATAGTTCAAATGGGAAAATTTACTTGTAGTATAAAGAGCACTTCAAAAGTTGCACCAGCTTCAATTTTTCCTCGAGTTCCTTGGTAACTGGTAAGGTTTAGTTTTGGTGAGCAGTCGGGCAATATTTTAGAAGAGCTACTTCATTTTGCTGCATACAAAAGAGGGGATGGAAATCATATATATAAACTACAGTAGTTTCTACTAGCAATGGATTTACACAATCTAAAAAAGCAAGTATTTGTGACGCAATGGAATTGTCCCCTGTTTGTAGAAGGGATCAAAATCCAAATCGATTACATTAGGGGCAGGAGTTATTAGAATTTTCGGTAAAAGCCGACATGAGCTCAGAGTTAGGAGGGACGGAAAGCTGAGAGAAAAAACAAGAGAGAATAGCATCGGACGAACTCCCAACAAATGGTATCAGAGCCGATGGCTGACGATCTATGGGAAGACTCTCAGCGCACCATTG
>JAOTQK010000023.1:26021262-26035633 GCA_025642025.1 Rhododendron ferrugineum
GCTTTGAAAAGTCATCAAACAAGTGTATGTATACTTCCTCAAACTAGTCCTTACAAGTACTTTTTAAAGGTAAAAAATAAAGTTGAGTTCACGCTATTGTTTAAACGGTATTTTTGATATTTTAATCCAAAAATACACATTATTCAAGAAAACTCATTTCTCTCAACTTTGATGTCCAAATATATTTTTTAGTGAAAATACTTGATAATTTATTTTGACGTCTATCTTTGAAGTAAAATAAATAAATAAATACAGCTAGAAATCACCGTTAAGGGTAGTGTTGAAAATCTGCCTACCCTTTTTTAACTAGAACTTTGAGGCTCTAATGGAGGGGGGAAAGGGCTCGTCTCATTTTTAGTCCAAGTTTTAGACCGGAAAAAACAGTTCAAATTTGCACAATACATTGAAAAAGTTAATAGTTCAAATCTGTTCAAGAACTCTTTGTGCGAGGAATTCAATTCTTCAAGCAAAAAGTATTTGAACAAATCCAAAACATTGATTGACGGTTCAAATTTTGACTGTTTTTTCCGGTCCAAAACTTGTACGAGAGAGAATCCGCTCCCGGTGAAAAACCCAAAGATGGAGCCGGGCTGGGCCAACAAACATTTGGTGGTTGTCTGATGAGTACCCGGGAAGTTATCGTTTGACCCGTGGGGAGTCGTTTTCTGGTATGTGCCACCGACGTGGTTTCTAAAAAATAATTCCTCTCCTCTACCACCTCTTCCAGATTAGTATTTACCACTCCCCACTGATCTCGCTCTCTCTCCCTCTCCCATCTTACTCATACAACTACGCATCACAGAGAGAGAGAGAGAGAGAGAGAGGAGAGAAAGACCAACTAACATTGTGCATTGACGAACAACTTTACCCTTTGTTGCACTGCAACCAGTATTCAATGGACAGAGAATCGTCTTCAGACGAAGAGGAAGATCGGCGAAACCTAATCAAGCAGAACGAAAGGCCACCAGCCAAGTCCCCCACCAAACGCTCCACCTTCCAAATCGACGACGGCGACGACGATGATGATAACGAATTCAAACTCAGAAATGGTACCACTGATAATGCCACTCGCCATCTCTCCCTCCCCAAATTCAGCTTCAACAAGAGGTACCTCCTCGCCATTTTCCTCCCACTCTTCATCGTCGTCGTTTACTTCACTGCCGACATCACAACCATGTTCCAAACCAGCGTTTCCGGCGTCAATCTCGACTATTCCGTCGACCGTATGCGCGAGTCCGAATTGCACGCTTTGTACTTGCTTAGACAGCAGCAATTAGGGCTTTTAAGCTTATGGAATAACTCGTTTGCCACTCCTGTGAATTCCACGTCGAATTCCTCGGGCTCGCCCGTGTTGTTCGAAGATTTCAAATCGGCTATGGTTAAGCAGATTTCGTTAAACAAACAGATTCAGCAAGTACTTTTGTCAAGTCATGAATTTGGAAGTAGTTATTGGGATTTGGAGGAAAATGTCACAGGTTCGAGTCTTGGCGGGTATGCGAGTCTGGATAGGTGTAGGAAGGTTGATCAGAAGTTGTCTGAGAGGAAAACGATTGAGTGGAAACCAAGGTCGGATAAGTACTTGTTTGCCATATGTGTATCGGGGCAAATGTCCAATCATTTGATTTGCTTAGAGAAGCACATGTTCTTTGCAGCCCTACTCAACCGCGTTTTGGTTATTCCCAGCTCTAAAGTAGATTACGAGTTTAATCGCGTGTTGGATATCGATCATATAAATAAATGCTTAGGGAGAAAAGCTGTTGTGACTTTCGAGGAGTTTTCAGAAGCCAAAAAGAAACACTTGCACATAGACAAGTTTGTTTGTTACTTCTCTTTGCCACAGCTGTGTTTTATGGATGATGAACGCGTTAAGAAGTTGAAGTCGTTGGGAGTTTCGATGAACAAGCTTGAGCCTGCTTGGGTTGAGGATGTCAAGAAGCCAACAAAGAGGACAATGCAAGATGTAGTGGCAAAGTTTTCGTCTAATGACAATGTTATCGCGATTGGAGACGTTTTCTTTGCTGATATGGAGCAAGATTTGGTGATGCAGCCAGGTGGTCCTATTGCTCACAAATGCAAGACTCTGATTGAGCCAAGTCGTCTTATCATGCTTACGGCACAGAGGTTTATACAAACCTTCTTGGGGGAGAGATTTATTGCTCTCCATTTCCGGCGTCATGGATTTTTGAAGTTCTGGTATGCTTTCCCTGATCTCTAACTTTGATATATTTTGGAGTACCATTCTGTAGCATGTGAGGTGTTGGAGTTTGTCCCACATTGGTTATTTATTTCCTCTAAAACTATGAGCCTGGGCGGCCTCTCCACTCATTGACAATTGGTTTTGAGTTGGATGCTTTAACATGAGGTTAAATTTGAGCTGATTGTAGTTCGAAAAATTCTCATGTAGCATGATTTGTGTTACCACAACTTGAAAACTTTGAGACAGTTACTTGTGGGGAGAGAATTGGGCATCACGCCCTTCTTTCCCTGCCTTTTTACATGGTACATCTCTGGCAAAAATTTTGTTCTTTTAAGGGTTCAGTGGACATAACTTTCACTGCCATGAGTATTGTGTATTTGACCTCACAGATTGAATTTTTCTAGTCTTCATGCAGATAAAACTTTAATAAAGTGTCAGTCTAACAACTCTTTCTTGTTTTGTCAGCAATGCTAAACAACCAAGTTGCTTTTTCCCAATTCCTCAAGCTGCAGACTGCATTGGCCGGGTGGCTGAGAGGGCCAATACACCTGTTATATATTTATCCACAGATGCTGCAGAAAGCGAAACCAGGTTATTGCAATCACTAGTCGTATCAAACGGAAAAGCTGTACCACTTGTTAAGCGGCCAGCTCGTAATTCTGCTGAAAAATGGGATGCTTTGTTGTACAGACATGGCCTTGAGGCAGATCCACAGGTCAGTTATAGTTTCTGTAACCTCTAGGAATGGTGATTGTTGTCAAGTTCAGTTTTGGTTCATCTTGATACTTTTAGATCTAGTTTAGTAAATTTATACAGAGCCGTAAAATTTTACTATCTTCTTTGGAAAGCGGGCAAGAAATAAAATGTGAAGTAGAGAGCTTTGCCCCTGATGATTGCAAAATATTTTGAGAAAATAATTTGGAGGTACTATTGGACTGCACTATTGGTGGCAGTTTTGATGTTAAGCTCAGTGGTGAAGATCCTTGAGACAGTTGAGAAAAGCAATCTGTTGGTGGTTGGAGGTCTGGTAGCCTCTAGTATGTTGCAGGTTTGCCATTGTACTATTCTATGTAGAACCTTCAAGGATCAATGGGGTTTTGTCATTCTGTATACTGGTACCTTTAGTTTTCAGTCACACAAGATAATTAATGACGTCTGCGTGCTAAGTCATAGAAGCTTGGTATTCTATTCTTCCATAGCCGTTGGTAATGGTTGGTTTAGCCATGAGGCAACACAATTAATCTATTTATGAGTATCAAATATACTGTTTCATCCCTAGTTCTTGTATGATATATCCGTAATAGTAGTTGACTATATTTGTCCTTGTGGTTACTCGTTACACACTTTAAGAACACATATTCTGTTGGCTGCTTATTGTGTAGTATTTACTAGACTATGCCTTTATTGTACGTTTCATATGCAGTTATCAGTTCTCAAGTCGTTTTGAATATCTCATGTTAATTGAAACCACTATATGCTGTACATATACTTTTTTTTTTGTTCGTGGAGGGGAGTGTTGGTTAGTTTAGCTGTGGAGATTTCTGGTAGTTATTTTTATGTCTGCATAATTGTGTTTCTACAAAATGACTTGAGAGCTGATGCTTGTGCAGAGTTTAACATCAATTTGTCCTTTTTTGGGTTGGTAAGCTAGTAGAGCTTCCTGTGGATCTTGTGTTGTTGAAAATAGAACTTCTGAATGGTACAACCGTTCTAACTATGCTAAGGCCTAAGAGACGGATGGAATATCTGATCCGACGTCATAGTCATTTCATAGGGGAAGCTGTAGAAATTGAGGTTCTGACCTGAAAAGAGGAGAGATCGAGTTACGAACAGAGAGGGATTTGATACAATCAATAACGACCTTATGCTAAATGATTCCTTGAAAAAACTCACTGTCTCATCGAAGTGTCCTTCCTCTTATGTTTGCATTTGCGAGAGAGGGAGTGTAGGAAGGATGGAGGTGCTTCTCCGTGCCACCATCTTAGCAAACAGATATGCTATTATTGGTGGCCTGGAGCAGTCGCAGAAGGTCACAGTGTAGTGTTCAAAGGCTGCATCTGGTCCTTTGCCACTTTCTATTTTGGTTACATAGAGCCTTTTTTTCCACAAGAAAAATAAAATTAGGCTCCATGTTTTTACAACATATACCTTGTATTAACATATTTTCACCGACATTTTAGTTACCTACTAATACAATCACATTTTGTAACCAAAATTTGAATTCTCATCCTGAAGGTGGAAGCTATGCTGGATAAAACAATTTGCGCCATGTCCACAGTGTTTATTGGAGCTTCTGGATCCACTTTCACGGAGGACATTCTTCGGCTCCGGAAGGATTGGGGATCGGCATCACTTTGTGATGAATACCTCTGCCAAGGTGAACTGCCCAATTTTATTGCCGAGGATGAATGAAGTGGAGATACAATGGCCACCTCATGATCATATTAGGGTCCTTTTGCCTGACTTTGTGGAGATACAATGGCCACCTGATTATCATATTAGGGTCCTTTGGCCTGACTTACCTTCCGTCACCTTCAACCCATGGATGTTTGTTCCACTGCTGCTGCTGATGGTTGTTGCTCGGCCTGATCTCTGTCTGTGTGTATTCTAGTGTATGATAGCAGCGTTTTGAAATATGTTTTTTTTTTTATACTCCCTTTTTATGCCGTGGTCGAGTGTTATTTGTTGATTCACCTGGTTTTCTGTGAATTCAGATTTTAGCCTCACCAATAAAATATCACTGCATCTTACAAGTGGTAGATACTTTAACAGTTGTGTTATTGGATACTTGTATTGATGGAAACATTCTACATTTCTACTACAGAGATAGGAGTAAATCAATGGTACATATGTTATTCGTATCAACAGATACGGGCCATACGGCAGCTAATGTGGGCCAGAAAGTGGTGTAATATGTTCTCATTTGCATTAGTAAGCCATGGAACCTGTTGGGAATGTACAAATTGCATTCGGAACATATGCGCAGCTCATGGTAGGATCACAATGAGCGAGTGAGCTGGTATCAGTATTTGTCTTTGATTCATTGTAGTGGACAATCGCCTGGGATGAACGTATGGTGATCTTAATTTACATGGCACCAAATATATACTAATACTCCATCACGTGATTGGGTATTTCCAGTGCACGAAGATGGAGATAGGGCATTATCTCCGTAAGCAGAGGTTGTTTCGGAATAAATTCTGAAACCTTCAGGTCACAAAGCAATTACTACAGTACATGATGGCTACTACTACTAGTATAATATTGCTGACTTTCTCTTAGCGCTTGATTATCTCTTAAATCATTTTTATTTTTTCCAAAAAAAGAAGAATTTCAATTGTGCCCTAATTTTGAAGCACTGATTGTCATATTTTATTGATTATGTTTTTTAAATCTCTTTACGGAGTCAAACGAATTCATGAACCCCAATCATGATGATATAATTCATTTCTTCTTCTTCTTCTTTTCATGTTATATATGCCACTTTTTCTAATAAAAAAGTCGTATGGATCACGACAAAAGAAACTACATTTATAATATTTTGCTAGTTGTGTACATGCCATATTTTTAGTTAGCAAATTCAGAATTTAACATTTTGATATAAAAACTGGGTTAATCCATTTGTCACAACTCCTGCTTTCTCTTGTCATCAAAATAAAAAGCTTTTGCCTAGATGAGTTGATACGTGAAATTACCCTCTTGCACTCTTTCGGGAAAAAATAAAAAAGCTTTTGCAAACGGAAAATTATCCTTATTTAGGGCTGAGGTGACTTATTCCAACTGTCCACTATATGACACGTGCACAACACCCACCTCCCTAACATGCACTAACGCTTCGGGCTTCACCGGTCTCCTCTCTCACTCCCTCTCCATCCGCCGCTTCGCCCCGTCGCTCCATTCTTCAGCGGTTTCCACCCTGAGAGAGAGAGAGAGAGAGAGAGAGAGTGCTAGCGTTGCTCAATTCAATTCCCAATTCTTCGATTGCTGATTCTTCACAGATGCAAAAAGCTGTTGCCTTCTGGATATCCTCCAATGGCTTCGAATATACAGATCCTTCTCCTCATTCGCTTTCGACTTTATTCCACTGATGGAAATTAAACTGGTATCGTACATTGACAAATATTCATACTTCGTAGGGTTTTACAACTACCGTTGGATTGATTTCCCTGTCTAAGAACACCTCTTGATCTCATTCTTCACACAGAAACATACATACATACATATATACACACACACAGGAATAGCCGAGTTTGTTAAAACCAATCATGAGAGCCAGATTGATTGTTTTTCCGATCAGAGGAAGGAACTGGTGCTTTAGCAGGCCGATTGACCAGGCAACTTTGGACTCGCAGTCTGCTTATACTCCTTCCACGTTCAAGGAACTCTGGAAGAACATCTCCTCCTCTTCCAATGACAAGTCCTTCAACTCCAACGCAGAGCTCCTCATTGATTTTGCTTCTAATAAGGTCTGTTTCCTCTCCATATATATGTAAATACTAGATGCCGGGCACACACGATTCGTGTGGAAATCCTATTACACAACAGATGGGAAGAGGAAAATCTTGAATCGAGGTTAATCTGTCGCGAAATGTAGATTGTGAAAGTAGAAAACATGGGAGGAAAGAATTGGTGTGGCAGTTTTTGTTTTTTTTTTTTTGGCAGTTCCTTTAGGTAGTTAAGAGGGGCAATTTGGAAATCTAAAATGTGAGCCAGCCTCAAAACTGACTTTTTACATCAAAAAGGTGTTCCTTCAGAATAGCAAGTACACGCCCGCGGCCTGGGCAAATTGTATTATGCAAAAGAGAAAAAGTGAAAAATCTTCAATTGAGACTAATTGGTAATGAAATCTGAGATGTGAAAGTAGAAAAGAGGGGAGAAAAAAATAGGTATACAATAGTTTAAAGGAGCAATTAGGAAAACTAAAATGGGAGCCAGCCTCAAAATTGTTCGCATCAAAAAGGGTGTTCCTTTTAATAGGTATACAGTAGGTTATACACACGTTAGCTCTGTTGATGTTTTTGTGCGAAAGATGGAAATGGTGATGTGGTGATTTATTTGAACGTTTATAGATGAATCGAGCTTGGACAGGTCTTGAAAAGGCGCCTCCTGGAAGCTTCAAAAACAAGCTTTATGGGTAATCTTTACTGGATATCTTTTGTCTGTGAAAATTTTGGAATCGGAAGTGGGTCTTTCATTTCTACAATGACTTGTTACTTTCCTAAATTTGATTCTGATGTCAGTTTGGGATTGCGGCTTTTGGCTCGTGTTAAGCCTTCTGAGATTTTCCTCAAATCTATTTCTAAGGAGGTTACAAAAGTTGAAGTTACATTCCCGTCAAGGTTTGTTTCCTTGTACTTGCTTCTTGTCAACCTTTTTGATGTTTGATTCATTCCCATTTCAATATATGCCCTCTGCAGCCCATTTCTAAACAGTATTTGTCATGTCCCATTTGAGGTTTGTGGTGTATCTCGGGTGGCAAATTTGTTTGGTTAGACCTTTAAGAATATGATACTAATACTACTAAAAGTGCTGGAGAAGCATGTTATTGCCTATGTGAGAGAAATAGTGTGACATTTAAAACATCAACAGTGAAAGATGGTGTTGATCTTCCCATTTATGCTCTGGAACGTGGTTCAGAGAGTATGTACCATGAAATAAGAGCATTTGTAGATTGATTTAACTCCACCCCTTCATGTTGAGAAACAAAGAGTATAAAAATTGGTAGTGGAGATACACCCTATAGTCAGTAGATTTCGAAGCATTTGTTGGTTTTGGTATGTACTAGGAGTTAGAAACTTGGGACCTGATATGGTTGGTGCAGAGTGTAGAGATAGCGAAGGTGATTTTGAATTAGTTGGTTGTTACTTGTCAAAATCAAGGATGTATCTTTGGCACACCCAGTCCCAATCCCAGTATTGGAAACCATGGGAGAGTTATAGAAGGTAGACGGCCAACATCACCTTACAGTCTCACATAGTGACATAGATCCGAAGAGTTTTTTCAATTAGCATTGTAAGTTAGGGTGTTTGCCCAAGTGACACGAGGCATCGGCTCCCATACATGCTGAATGTTAGAGTAGAGTATAGCCAATGGAAGAATTGTTTCATTTAGCCCACCCAAGTCATTGGGACTAAGGCGTGTTGCGTCCGAGTTGAGTTAACATCCCCTAATCTCTGTGATCTGGTGAATGAAAAAATGCAGACTGGTTTTTAATTCATTACCTTTCTTAACCGATGGAGGAAGTTTACTTTCAATGAGTTCATTACTCTTATTCAATGAGCAATAGTTTAGGAGCATGCGGAGGGAGTGTGGGAATGTTCCTAGAGTCTTATGTGTGGGTGGATCATCTTCTTTTCAGGCAGAGCTGTCTGAGCATAGCTCAGCTAATAATAATGTAGAATGATGGGAAAACAAACTAAGATGTTTGTGATACTAGAGGATGCAGTGGGTTCTATTTATTAATTTTACTTTTTAAGCAAGAAAAATTTGATATGCTAATGTGCAGATAGGAAATTTGAAATACTAAGATTGATGAGTCATGAGTGCAATAAGTTCAGGGATACGCAATACGAAATGTTGTGATGGTTAAGTGCGCAACACGAAGGCCAGGAACCCCCTTCTAAAAGTAATTTACTTCACCCCCCCCCCCCCCCCCCCCCCTAAAGTAAATGAATGAATAAGAAACTGAATCATAAATGATTTCAGTCTGGAAGATGGTAAAGTTGCGGCAACAGGGATTCTATTAAAGGAAGCTATGGTTCACACTTGATGCATCCAAAAATAACACAAACTGCGGAACTGAAAACTGATATGGAAGCTAGTGGACATGCTTATGGTCATATATAGAGATATTTATCTTGGTTTGTTAATATATGGGTAACTATTTTAATGTTTTGCCATGTTGCAGTTTAAGTCCACGACTTGTACGCAGAAGGTTAAGGCATATTGCCCAAAGGTAACTTTCCCATTTCATGAACCTAAAAACCTTCAATGGAACTTATAATTGTTTTTTGTCAAGAGCTCTGCTGCATCGGTCAGCCAATGGGTATTGGCTTTTGTTGGAATTTGAGTTTGGGGTTTCCTGATATGAAAAATTATTCAATGCCCCTGGGGCACCGCCACGTGGTGCCCCAAAGTGTGTGGTGTTTGGGGCACCGCTAAGTGGTGCCCTAGGGGCATGGAATAATTACTCTTTCCAATATGTTTAACAATCTGTTTCATTGATCTGCACTTTCACCAACGTATATAACTAAATGCACCCTGCACTTTCATTAGAGCTTTGAATGCGTTTCTTTATTGTCATTTCATCCTTATATGCTAATTAATGAAAGCATTGCATCTATTATCAGGGGAACTATTATTCACAAGAGATACTTCTACGGATCAGTTTCATTGCTTCCACTAACAACTGCCTTCACCGTATGTATATGGCTTTCTTATCAAAAGATCAACTTCAATCTCATTTTGTGACAATTTTCAAAGTTGATTTCACTCTCTTTAGATATACTTTTTTCCTTTTGTGCTCGTAGCTTGTTATTAATGTCATTGTTTGCTCTTATTTTTTGTTTCTTCAGGTTTTACCTTTGCCTAATATCCCATTCTTTTGGGTCCTGTTCCGCAGTTACTCTCATTGGAGAGCTCTCAAGGTGTGTTAAGTCTTCCAAACATAGTAACTAGCTCCAGCCTTCATTATGCTTTCGTGCTATTGTCAAAAACCGTAATGTAAGTTGCATTCCTAGAGTGGGTAACCTTGAGTAGCTAAACAGTTTTTTGATGATTTTCCGCCAAATGAACAATTCCACTCAAACAAAATGAGTAACATAGTTAGTCCTGGTAAAAGTCCATCGGTAATCACGTATGCCAACTTGTCGGATCCTGCTACATATTGCCTCTTTGATGCTCTGCTTCAATTTGGTCTGAAGCTTTTTCTTCAAAAGAATTAGTTTCTTAGTTGCACCTCAGTCTCCATGATATTTTTCTCCTTCCCATGCCCTTTCAACCGTCGTTGAATTATAGACTCATTGTTCTTTCATTGCCGGGAGCAAACCACTTTAGAACAACTTATCTCAAGTTGTCTTCCATTTCTCATTGCATCGCTTTTGCCATTCGTCTTATCCCAAGTTTCCTTATTTAATTAGCTCGTCATCTTATGTCCATTCTCCGTGTTACGTGGCTGTCACGAATTCCCATGAGCCTCGAGTGGTGTTATAGCAAACTTAGTGAGCGCTCCACTGATTTTATCCTGTACTATTTGTGGCATGCATCACACATCTCTTTGTGGGTAATTGTGTCACGTGGATGATTGGGGTAGCCGCTGTTTTCTCCTAATGCCGTATTGCTATTCTGGTTATGGTATAAAGTTCTTTGCTCCCATTATACTCAGAACTGTGAGTTCCCTTTTATATGATGGGCTTCATGGTGGCTTGCTTCTATTGTACGTCTGATGTAACCATATTTTAGCCTTGTGCCTCCTTATAAGAGTCTTACAGCTTTCATTTGATATTAAAACCCACCCACCCACCACCCGCCGGCCAAACTTTGGTTGCCTGATTTACTAATTGATTATATCCGTCATGTTTGCTTTTTCAGGGAAGCGAGAGACTTCTTCAACTAGTTTCGGACTCTTCTGTCACAACAACTAACAAGAGCGAAAATGCAGCCGATGATGCACAAAATACAATCCAACATTCAGTAGATCCTTCATGGGTAGGAATTCTATACTTTCATGGATTATATAGAATCTTGTAAAATTCCATTCTTCCTTGAACCCTAGGAGGCTAGGACCATGCTGGGTCCCATTGGTCCGTTGTGGTCCACATGGGCTGCTCATTGAACTGTTAAGAGGAAGAAGTGACACGCGAGTGACTTTTTTGGTGGGCTTGACACTCTCTCTCTCTTTGTGTGTGTGTGTGTGTGTTCGCGGGCACCTCCCTGTGCGTTTCTTTTATTTGGGAGATATTGAACTGTCTTATTCTTAGTGTGTGGGTTTTTTAGTTGTACTTTTCTGTTAAAATATGCAGCATCACTGTTAGCAATTAGTATTTCTTTTGTGGGAAATATACTCCTGGAACCAGCAACGCCCATGACTGTCTGAGAAACCTAGTGCTTCACCCCACAAGTGTGGTCGTAGATAGTTCTGATAGTGCCAGGACTTAAAAGCGCCTCCAATTTGTCACTAATCGAATGTGGGAACTCGGAAAGAAACCGTTCTAAGGCTACGGTCTGTATTTAGGGAATAGCACATCACTAGCTGCTCTCGTAATTCCCACCGGTACATGCACACCAAATAAGGAAAAGCTGACCACCTGTGGGGTTTTTGGTTTTGGCTTCGTGAGCACATCTTGTTTACTTGCTAAGGTCACTCTTATTTTTTGGTTGAGTAGGTGTTGCAGCCATCAAAGGAACTTGAAGAACTCATACAACGTGGAGATATTCACGGTGGACTCAGCAAGTGTCTGATATCCACCATCTGCAAGACTTACGACCTGAACAAGATAGATGTTCTGAAGTACCAGGATTCCATTTAGTCAATGTGTGTATTTGTCTTCGGCAAGTGCAGCATAAAAGGTTTTTTCAATGAAAAAGAAATGTCATTTCCCGCTTCTTTTCCTTTCTCCTTTTGTCGTAATATTCAGCCCGTTCTTGTTAAATTTAGGATTGAGATTATGAGGATGTACATGATGACAATTTTGATGTCATTTTTGGGTTTATATACCTCTGGCTAGTTTCTAGCAGAAGCAGTTTCAACAAGAACTCCATTTTGGTAAAAATAATATGCTCGCCGTTGCGTGTGGTGGCTATTTGTGTAATATGCCGTGTAATGTGTGTGGTTTCGGGATGTCATTGTACTCAGAGAGATTCACAAACGCTCTATCACACTCGTGGGTTGTGAGAAATAAATTGAGATAGTAGTGAGCGAAATATTTTGAAAGCACGATCCCTTGATCTGAAGAGTTCTAGATATTCTAAGTCCTTTCCATTTTCCAATTCAATTTCCAATCAACAAAGCCAAGCAAGAACAAGAAAATCAAATCGAACAGAGGGGATGGCTCCACAATCACCATGATTGCAATTTTAATTTGTTCTCTGTCTTCCTTTTTGTCCTTCTGCTTTCTGAGAACTTTCTGGAAAAGGATGAACACGCTACCAGCAATGCTGGTATATTTTAATGCTGGAGTGTTGTGGATCCACCTTGCTGAGCCTCCTTCGGTAATTAATTGATAAAAGAGACCACTTTGTTGTTGAAGGTGGGCTGTGGCGAGGTAGATGATGAGCTAGAAGAAGGAGTTGGTTCCGAATGTGCAAGTATGGGACTGTGACTCGGGTCCTCATATTCGAGAATGCCGAGCCAAATTTCCCATCCGATGAGGAGGTTAGTGATCTTGAAGGCCGCTTCGTGGAGATAGAGTGATCAATGTTACTTTCTGCGAGGAGGAGAAATTCAGTAAGAATGAGTTTGATGCGCCTGATGAGCAATAGGATTGCACCTGAGTCGCATATGTTGTGCCCGGAGCACACTCGAATTGCGCCTGAGGCGCATTGCATTGGTGAAGAATGCATTGATGCGCCCAGGGAGAAATAGAATTGCGCCTGAGTCGCATATGCTGCGCCCGGGGCGCACTCGAATTACACCTGAGGCGCATTGCGTTAGTAAAGAATGCATTGATGCGTCCGGGGAGCAATAGGATTGCGCCTGAGTCGCATATGTTGCACCCGGAATGCACTCGAATTGCGCCCGAGGCACATTGAGTTAGTGAAGAATGCATTGATGCGCCCAGGGAACAATAGGATTGCGCTTGAGTCGCATATGTTGCGCCCGGGGCGCACTCGAATTGTGCCTGAGGCACATTGTGTTAGTGAATAATGCATTGATATGTCCGGGGAATTGGGGCATAGGCTGGTTTCCCGGTGTGTAGACTTGTTGTTTTTCTAACTTTGAGCTGACGTCAGCTATCCTGGGTTGGGGCAAGGGTGGGTTTCTTGGTCTATAGACTTATTGATAAGACTGCGTGAGTCGCATATGTGGCGCACTCAAATTACGCCTGAGGCACATTATTGAAGAATGCATTGATGTGCCCAGGGAGATCGCATATGATGCCCCCGGGGTGCACTCTTATTGCTCCTAAGGTGCATTTAACTCAACAATTTTTTTAAAAACATCCCTCCTCAAACACCATCACTCAACAAATTACTTTCCCAACATCCACGGCCATCCATCACCACCACTTCCACCCTATCACCACCATTTTCACCCATCTTCCACCAACATCTTACCACCATCATTCACCACCACCACCCACCATGACCGCCATTATTTCACCACCACCATAACCCTTTTTTACCTCGTGCATCATTCACCACCACCACCAATGTTGCAATCACTTCACCACCTACACCACCATTATTTCACAACACACTACCACCACACTTTCTCCACTACCACCTCCATTGTCATCATTTAACCACCACCATCACTTCACCACCACTAATACCACACCTTCACCACCACCCATCATTTTAACCCCCCACAACCACTACTTTTCCACCCCACCACCATCATCTTGACCTCACAACCATCATCCCAAAACTACTACCACCTAAACAATTCTCGTTCAGTACCGATAGCACTAAACCTCCACCACCACTCCATTACCGTCACATCTCCATCGCTGGGCACCACCTCGCTCTCCACCCCTATCATTTTACACACTACTACTGCCACCACCACCATTACCACCACAACACCGTAAAAAATTAAAAAAAAAATACTCTATATTTTTTAATCTACTGTCACCACCTCACAACCACGACTTTCATCGTCACCAAAATACCACGACGTTCCGCTGTCATCATTTCACAATCACTACCGTCGTCACCATCACTTGAACACCACGACTACTACACCTTCTACGCAACCATTATTTGACTGCAAATTACCATCACTTCCAATCCTATTTGCACTATCACCACAACCATCACTTCACATTCGTCACTTCACCACCGTCACAACCAGCTCACTACCTCCCACACTGTCCATGTTGTCAGAGAGAGCCTCCCCCTGATCAATGCAAAGTTTGACATTAGGATCCATTGGAGCCTCCACAGGTTTAGCTCCCAATAAACCTGTCTCCTCTAGAATATCCAACACATATTTCCTCTGAGACAAACTGATCC
>JAOTQK010000023.1:26069018-26089111 GCA_025642025.1 Rhododendron ferrugineum
CTGGCAACTAGAACTATCTCCTTGAAACAATTTTAATTGAAATTTAAATTGTTAGTGAAAGCTGTTAAGAAAGAAAATTAGTAAAGATTAGAGAAATTTATTCATAGGTAGCATCACATGTGAATGCCACACGATACTTCTAGAAGAGAACAATTTATTCATGGAGCTCTATGAATAAATTATTACGAAGCTCAATCTCAACTGTCTAAAAGTGTTTTTGATGACTGAGATTGAATGCTTCCGTGAATAACTTATTTACGACTCTATTTGTGAATACTGAATAAGTTAGCCGGAAGAGATCAGCATGTCATTACGGCGTCACTCGGAGTCGGAGGGAATATTATAACGGAAATCAGTTTTAAGGTTTTTAGTACACGTGACCTTCCCCACGGAATTAGCTATAAATAGTCTCACTCCCATCCCATCTCCATCTTCTTCTTTCTTTTTTCAACAGTCACGCGTGTTCGGATCAGTTTATGCGCACCTCAACTAATTCTTTTATTTATCGGTCTCTCTTAAAAGCAGATCATTCATGTTGGAACGAAAAAATTCACAAAAAATTACTTTCTTGCCGCATGACTCCAAAATCGAACCTGACCAATTGTGTGAAAGCAAACCCTTCAACCGACTCAACTAACGCTGGGCCTATCTCCATCAGTATTAATGTCGTGTCAATCCACATATACACTCCTATATTAAACCCCACCATGTGAACCTGAACCTGAACCACCCACCCCAAGATTTCCCAAGAAACCAAAAACCCTCTGTCGAACCACCACCCCAACAGCACGGAGTGTTGAAAATGGCTACCACCCCATTCAAACCCAACTCCTCCTCCACCTCTGACATTTCGAGGTATCTGATTGTACGTCCGCAAAACGGTGGAATCACAGACCTTGTTCGGTTCCTCGTATCAACCGACAAAGCAAGCGCCGCTAAATTCATTGAGACCTCTGATAGTGGCACCTATGCGGCAGAGTTGTTGGGCGGTGATGACGGCGGTATTACCCCGGACCACAGGTGGGTAATCTTTGTGTCCATTATAGTGAGGAAGATCATATCTGTGTTCGGTAAGCCTATGGAGTGGAGTGGATGCTTGTTCGAGTTCTTCCTTAATTTCATGTCCGACAACGGCGGCATGCTGGGCTTACTCTGGAACCTCCTCCACGGTAATCAAATGCGTTTATAACAACTACTCCTACTCCTACTCCTACTATTTTTCTATGTTTACACAATACGTACCCACCACCTTCTGGTTATATCATGATAATGATGTGTGAGTTCTGTTTACAATATTTGTGAATGGTTTAATTTCTTGGGTTAAGTTGTCGAAATGTATTTTTGGTGTTTGTTTAATCATGTTTCCGAATTCCCATGGCATGCTTGGATCGGAGCTGTATGTGATACAGGTTTCGGAATTGAAAGGTGTACAAAAGTTGAGAGAAAAAAAGGCATTTATTATTTTCGTTAACTCAGGTGTCTGGACTCCGGATGTAAGACAAGTTTTTGAAAGAGTGTCGAACAAATACAAGTTTAATTATTTACGAGGGGAACTATGGCCTGTTCGCCAAAATTCCTTTCCTCTTCTCCCAATGCACCTTGCCGCGCAAAAGAGCTATGTTGTTGACATCTCGGTATCATGTCCAATGGACAGACTAATTGGGACTAATCTCACCGTCCATGGGTGGGAGCCCAATTAACGCCGAGACAAAGCTTTGATAGCACCCTAAGGTCCTTGATTGTCAGGTGACTGCGAATGTGCCAATCCCCTTGGGGTTGCAAAAGGGCAGTGTTGGCCATTTGCTTTTACCATGTGATCCGGCGAACTCCACAACTCTTACATACTGATGTGCATGTGGAACATGTTGTACCAATGGTGGTAAAGCGTGCCACATGAAATGGTAAATATAAATGGCTAAGAAAATGGGTCAACTTAGCTGGATTACGAAAATTTGAGTCCATATGTAACCTGTAATCTTCCTGCAGAATATGAATTCCTCTTTTATCTATGTGAAAAAAAAAAATCATCGATTACTTTTATTGGAATAATTGCAATAGTTTGTTGTAATCTGTTTTGTGGATGTAATTTTGAGGCAGCAGGAAAGGTAGTGATGCCACACAGGGGCTCAGAGACTTTCATAAGTGCAATTGGGCATTTAGACGGACGCATAGATCTATACACGAACAACTCTTTAGTGGAAGGAATTAGCGAGTCTGCTTCGGGAGGGAAGGGCTTACAATCCGAACCAGGAAACCGAGTTCTCATGGACCTCTGTATGATGGCCTCCAAGTTAGCATATGAAAACGCCAAAGTTGTTAGCAATGTCGTAAATTATCACTGGAAGGCACGTTCTTCTCCTTTGTTTCTCTGTCTTCTGTATTAATTGCTTGCCGAGGTTGTTGTGTTAATTTTTTCCATTTCACTTTCTGACAAAATGATGCAGATGCATTTTGTGGATTTCTATGACTGCTGGAATGGTAAGAAATGAGTCGTAGATATAATTTATGTTCATTAAAAGCTATAAGCAGTATCCAGTTTCATTCATCCTATAAAGTTTCCTCATACATGTATTTAATCATTCTTTCCTCCTCTGCATTTCTATTTAAAACCTTTTTGCTATTGGGAATTTGATAGATTACCAAAAGGATATGTCTACCCAAGTCTTCATACTATGTGACAAGTCAAAAGACGCAAACTTGATCTTGATCAGCTTCAGGGGCACAGAGCCATTCGACGCTGATGATTGGAGTACTGATTTTGACTACTCTTGGTATGAAATACCCAGGTTGGGAAAAGTCCACATGGGATTTTTAGAAGCCTTAGGGTTGGGAAACAGAGCCAATGCTTCCACCTTTCAGAGCCTTCTTCAAGTGAACGACACAAGATTCACCTCTTCAAATGCAAGCACTTCAGAAGGTTCCTTTACTGAATCCAAAGCAGAAAAAATTGGGAGGGACCGCTCTTCTGATGGGAATAAACTCATTCCTGGTATGGTGGAGATGACTGCATACTATGCAGTGAGAAGTAAACTCAAGAGCTTACTTAATGAACACAAGACTGCGAAATTCATAGTCACCGGCCATAGCTTGGGTGGGGCCCTTGCTATACTGTTCCCAACGGTGCTGGTTCTGCATGAGGAGAGGGAAATCATGCAAAGGTTGTTGGGTGTGTATACATATGGACAACCACGTGTTGGGAACAGGCAGTTGGGGAGGTTCATGGAAGACCACTTAGATCTTCCGGTCCCTAAGTACTTCAGGGTCGTCTACTGCAATGACCTTGTGCCAAGGTTGCCTTATGATGACAAAACCTTCCTATACAAGCATTTTGGGGAGTGCCTCTACTATAATAGCCTCTACATTGAGCAAGTATGTGTTCTGGCCTTCTTATTTGTAGATCCTTTTATTTCTAAGGTTTTCCTGTTTTATTTGGTTACATTGACATTTCACTATACCTGTCTCCGTTACGTGCCGTAAGCATATTTTCTCTAAATAAAGATTTTGGAACATTTTTGTTGTAAGTTTGTCAATTAGTCAGCAAACATGTTCGTATGTCATGAAGGTATGGTATAGGGATGTTGGTTAATCTTGGAATTCGGTATTTGTCAGCCGGCTTGATGACATAAGCAATAGGGGATATGCTAAAAAATACTGCATATGAGGTGTCATAATTATGTCAAATTTTGCCCCTGGAGCTGGGAGTACCTTGTTCATCATGTTTAATAAAACATGCCAAATTAAATTACCAATATAGCTTTGTTGTTGTCCATCATGTGACATGAAATGCGGTGCCAAACTAAGTTACCAATATAGTTTGTTCATCATGTTTCATGAAACATGCCAAATTAAGATACAAGAAGGTTTGATAAACATTCCCACTTCTTGTTACTATGTCAGAAATTTTACATAATGTTTTACCAACACTCTATTTTCTCATTCACACTGATTTTTTTTTTTTTTTTTGGGGTACCCTTGAAGAAAGTTGAAGAGGAGCCAAACAGAAATTATTTTGGGATCTTGTACCTGATTCCAGAGTATATAAACGCTGTTTGGGAGTTAATTAGAAGCTTGATTATGGGTTACACACATGGACCGGAGTATAAGGAAGGGTGGTTATCAGTAGGTCTCAGGGTAGTTGGACTAGCAATCCCTGGTATTTCAGCACATAGCCCCACAAACTATGTCAACTCTGTAAGGCTTGGAAGAGACCGTGCCATTCCGATGGCAACTCTATAAAAAGGCACGTCTTGCAAATAATGTTGGTCACAATGCCATTACAAGACACGGATAGTAAAATGTAGCTGTCTTATGAGGTCACAAAGACATATCTGAGTGCTCATTGCTTCTGCCTTCTGGTATGAACCATATTGAGCTGTTTAGTTCCTTTTTGGGTGGTTCTGATTCTAATAAAGTTTTGCTGTTTTCTTGTGATCGGCAATGAAGTTTTGTTGTTGCCATGTTAATTTGGATGGTCAATTCTACTGCATGCATCTGAAACAATAAACAATGTTTAGGTCCGTTGTTTTCTTTGTGGGGCATGTATTGTAATGAATTCTGTAGTTTCCCTATCTAAATATTGGTAAACACTTAAACAGTATGAAAATGTCACGGTATTTTTGGCCCATGTTGTTTCCTTATTGCATAAACCAACTTCCAATACTACTATGTTTCTTGTCATTAGCACTAAAAGTGGACTTGGACTTCATTCTTCTAAGAGAACTAATCGGAAAAAGTGGGCCAAGCATGTATCGATTGGCTAAGCTGAAGATAAGGTTCCCAAAAAACTCACAAGTAGTGCATACCTCTGTCAAAAAGATGTGATACACACTGGAAATGCCCTTATAAATTGGGCTATATTTCTTTTTGATCAGCAATAAATTGTGCTTTATTCCAGATGCCCTCCAAAGCTCCGGAATCCAAAAACATAGAATGTAAACATCTAGATCACTGCAATCATTTCCATCAAAACCGTGGCACATCTCTTGCGTATATTGCCCAATTTCCTCTCTGTATATCTTGGCTAGAAACTTTGTGCCAGACAGATTTTGTATGCATGCCATGGCTTTAGACCGTATAAGCCCCCTGAATTATTCGAGAGTCCAAATTTTTAAGCCTCGCCACTGACTCTACATGTCCTCTCAAAGTGTGCACTTCTCGTAGCCTGCAAATCCATGTAGAAGGCTTACATACCAAATCCATGAGAAGTCCCAGTTGTTGAATAAGTACATTACATCTGACCATAAAATCTATAGAACAAAACTACGCCAAGCCCAATGAGTGAAAGTGAGAGTCTAGCGTACCTGGCTATTTCAGCACGACGCCTGGCCTGTTCAGCAATCAGAGAAGATGTCCTTCTGATTTCCAACTCTCCAGACATCAGTCCTTGGATTGTTCTTTGAGAAAGTACCCACTTAGCCTCCCTATTGTCCTTTCCGTAATCATGTTTAGATGCGAAGGCCGTCTGATAAAGAAACCATGAAACAATGTCCCCTAAATAAGGATTGCCCCATACAAAGAAACATAAAAATGTAAGAAAAACAAAGTTGTCGCACTAACCTTCCTATCAAACACTAGATTCCAAGCCGCTCCACTCCAAGCATAGCGAACTGCAAACTTGATTACGTCGAGGGGAATGTAGAAAATCAAACTATATAACCATATAATACCTGCCCATCCCCATCCAATGCCACTAATTGAAGCAAAGCTTATCTCTGCATAGACTGCAATCAAGGTAGCGACCTACATGAGAAAGAAAATGAAGAAGTGTAAATCATTTATATCTGAACTCATTTGAACTCTATTGTTTCACAATCGAGTTGAAACTGTGGCATTATTCAAACGTAGGACCAACAAAATGCAAGTCCAAGCATAAATTGAAACACGTACGAAAAGAAAAGAGGAGGACCAACTAATGGTGGAGCTTCTTCACTGGTTTAATAACCCTTACCAGTTGAGCCAACACAAATGCACACATCAGGAGAGTCCCAGGCCTCTCCATGAATGACCAACTTTGACTTATCATTCATATCTGAACTCATTTGACCTCTATTGTTTCACAAACGAGTTGAAACTGTGGCATTATTCAAACGTAGGACCAACAAAATGCAAGTCCAAGCATATATTGAAACACGTACGAAAAGAAAAGAGGAGGACCAACTAATGGTGGAGCTTCTTCACTGGTTTAATAACCCTTACCAGTTGAGCCAACACAAATGCACACATCAGGAGAGTCCCAGGTCTCTCCATGAATGACCAACTTTGACTTCGAGTAACAAATATAAGAGCTTGGCTGATAATGCTGACTTGCAAATATATAGCAGAAGAAATTTCTTCAGAATTTCCAGATAAGGACCTTACATGAAAATGGTCCTGCAGCCAGTAATTGGATAAGCCCAATATCAGTGGAAACAGAAAGCGAAACAAGAATTGTATTTGGTGGTCTTTCCTGCCAACCTTAGTGAATTAACCATGTTGTGATTATGTTACCTCAAAGAAAGAAGTGCCTTCTATAACCCAGTAAAACAAAACAGTAACTAAAGCAAGATAAGTGCCAATGGCAACGCCAGTTGCAAATATTTCATTAAGCTTCCAACTATCAGGTCCAGGAGATGGCTTTACTCTGTCTTGGGAAATAGTCATTATGGTCCCTGTTTATAAACGACAAAGAAACATATTTTAGCATGCATTCTACGTCAAGTTACTTTCCTGGAGATGGCTAGAAATCGCAAGTTTTATATTGGAAAAGCAGAATATTAATTTAGTTTTATGGGCAGCAGTCCGTGGAAGGGGTATGTTTACCCCTTACCAAACAGGATAAAAATCTGTAGAATTTGTGTTAAGTTACATTAGTTTTGGTCTTTTGTGGATACAATATTAACGTGCACAAAAGATGCAACTAAAGCAAGTTAGATTTTAACAGACTTAACTTTTTTGTGTGCTAGCAACAGACCATTGACTGTGTATCATTAGAGGACGAAGCCAAATGAAAACTTAGAGGGAAAACTAAAAGGCAAATCCGTAACAAATTGAATATTTCATGTTGAGGACAATATGTAAGAACCTGATACAGATCCCAAAGAAACGTAACCAGCACAGAGATAGGCAAACGCAAAATCTAACCACATTCGAACATTACCATCATTCAATATTGCTATTATCAAAACCATGAAAGGTGGGAAGTCGTATTCCCATATCAATGCCAGGAGCGTAAAACCAAGCTGCAAAAAGATAACACCATAGATTTATTGATTCAAGACCGATAAAGGAAACCTCTTACTTGATTGATATAAATCAAGTCAGAAGTTTCAAACAAAACCAAGGCACAAAAGATAATCCTGACTTACCACAATCCGAATTGTTATGGAGACAGCATATATCTGCATATTCATTAGCAACCCATGTAAGTGCTGAAACATTAATCGGTCCAAGAACTACAAAAATACAGACATGAAAGAGGCATTGGTGGTGCCATAGGTTCTCTGATGCACCATGCAATCTTATGGATAGGCCATCTGGCTCGACATTGGTGGTGCCATAAGTTCTCTGATGTACCACGCAATTTTATGGATAGGCCATCTAGCTCCTCATACACGGCGTATGACTATTAGGTCATGCAAAACTAGCTCATTGCAAGCCGCAATCATGGAACTATTTCTGCGGAAGTGTTCATTTTTCTAAGTCCACGTGTTTTCTGGGTTCATTATTTCTTTGAAAGGGATTCTGTTGCTCTGTAGCATTCATGCAAGTAGTTCTAAATTTATGCTACTAATTTGCTGAAGAAGAGAATATCATTACTGAACTGTATAGTTCTTCATTCTTTGGAATATAGCTCGGCTAGTTAAAACAGCACTGATAATCACGTTTAAGCCTGGCTCTGTCAATACAATATCAGAAGCACTCCTTGCTGCGTCTGTAGCATCTGCAACTGCTATTCCAATATCTGCTTTCTTTAAAGCAGGTGCATCATTCACACCATCTCCGGTCATTCCAACAACATGCTTCTTTTGTTGCAGAATCTTCACAATCTCGTATTTATGTTCTGAAAATCGCATGGAAGTAAAATCTGGAATCAGACCAGGAGATGGAAGATATCCCTTACCTCAGTAATATCGTTAAGGCTGAAAATAGGAATGGGACTTAAAGGTTTGGACTGCAAGTATGCAAACATGGATGATGTAGAAACCCGTCACAGTGGATTTGTGTTCATTAGTACTATGAACCACACTTTTTTTGGGGCTGTCAACAAGCGTTCTCCGCAAATTGCCAAAACAGTACTTTTGCTCCCATTTATGTAAAAGAAAATGATGGTTCGAGAAGAACAAAAGAGAAGTCTAAGGTCCCATTTTCATGGGACAGGCAGCGTATTCAAGTACCAGGAAATACACCCGCAAAGCCATCTGCCTTTTCAATGAGCTCATCCACCGGAAGGGCTTCAATTCCATCCCTTTCACGGCCCAACAAGGATGAGGAGGGGTACATATTAGTTCCCATGCCAAGTCGTCGACCTGTCTCCTTTGCAATTGCCAACTGATCACCTGTTTTAGCACATGAAATAATTTAATAATTTTCTTTACTGTTTGTGTCCTATGTTTCTGAAATGCAACCAAAAGAATTGGTTCTATACGCCATTTGAAAGCTACTTGCAAATGTGCTACATTTATTTTGCTCAGTCAGTAGCATCGTGAACGTACACAATTGTTTGATTACCCTTTTGAATTTTTTGATTACCCAATAGAAGGATGTGCCAATGTTACAAGTTTCATATACTTTATCTTTTAAATTGTTCTTCAGATGCATAGTCCCTTCCCCCTCTTCAATGTGCTTACCACTATTCTGGTCTGCTCTGCAGCTTTGTTAAGTTCAATGTTAACAGTTTGCTGTAAATGTCATTTTTTAAGTAACTTGTTATCCCAATTCTTTTCTTACTAGTAAATGAATCCACGAAGAAAACATACAAGGCATCTGATAATTGCAAACTAAGTGAACTCTGATACACCATCTCCAAAAGGAAAGAAAGAAAAGCAAATCGGCGCATTATCTGGTAACTAAGAATTACCGGATAATGGAGAAGAGGCTCTCGCTAGAGCGAAGCCATTTCAGTATTGCCGAATGGTAATTGTCACCTACAAGGTAGCAGAAACCAGGATAAAAAGCTTCCATTTACCTGTAATCATCTTAACACAAACCCCAAGGTGAAGTGCTTTTCGAATGGTCTCTGCACTATCATGCCTTGGAGGGTCAAACAAAGGCAACAAGCCACAAAATTTCCATGGACCACCAGGACTCTCCTTTGATTTTTCTGGAACTTCCTGGAAAAATAATCGCAAACCAGAAATCTATTGTTTAACGATTTGAGTAGAACAAATAGTTACCATCTTAGCAATGTCTTTTAAACTGAGCAACTAATTTTTTAAAAACTGTCTGTTTGCCTTGACCATTCCAAACGTGCGACACAAAGAAGGCATGTGTAGCTAATCACCACCTTTCTAGGACAAAAAATGTCCTGTTAGACACATACTAAAATTTGTTCGTCTATCGGCAACCTCATTAAAACAAAGGTGAAATGAAACAAAGAAAATAAGATACTGTTTGTTCTGGTTGCCAATTCCAACTTCAACCCAACAGAAAGGAGAAAGAAATAAGACACCGATGCGTTCATTCTTCATACCTGAATAGCAACTCCAAGAGACCGCAAGCCACGTTCAGCGAACTTGTCAATAATGGCATGCACTTTTCCAGCAATCTGTTCCTTCTCTTCACAGAGGTTTAGAATCTGGATTTAAGGAGGGGGAAAGCAGAAAGAGCGAGAAACGATTACTGTTCCGTCTTGGAGAAGATGAATTAGTCTTACGATGGCATACCATATAAGCAATTGTCCCTCTAAGAAGAATCATATACTATTGACGGAAAATTTGCAAACCAACAGATGTGCTTATTGGTTTTCCATTTTTTTACCCCTGTTGTCACCTTAAAAGATTGGAAAGAGCTCCAAGTAGGATCTTAAAAAGCAATTACTGTGATCTCCTTTCGCAATCTAAAGCTAGTTAATGTAGTAGTTCAAATGGAACTCCAGTGGCAGCTCGGACGATCGTAACTCCTGACTAAATATGCAGAAACTTAACTGTGTATATGATAAATTGGTAAAATTGACCGTGGTACTTATGATGTAGTATTTTATTCATTCCTAGTTTGTCTCGCAATTTCCAATCCCTTCCAATGATCCTTAAGGCCCAAAGTTCTCTTTCGTTACCAGAAATTATTTATCCAATGAAAACTATAACCAATGAGAACTTTAAAATTTTCATCATCGTATTTTAGAGAAACCTCATGTGCACAATCTTTCTCATAAGGTTTGTAGCTACTTGGTGCCAGCAACCATCCAATAAGGTATTCCTGTGACTCTCTGTATAGTGAACATACCTGTTCAGGAGATCCTTTGCTAGCCCGATACCAGTTGCCATCAGAATCAATGTAGGTAATGGCCGTGCGTTTGTCCACAGGATTGAAAGGCCGGAAATGTACTTCTGAGATGTTTGCGCGTGCCTATAGACAGAAGGATTGTTTTCATCCTTGAATAAACTACAAGTGAAAAAGGGAAAGAAGAAAGCTATGAACTTAATAGCTCTATTTTCTAGTTCACCTCCTTTGGATCAGCAAGCATGCCAACGATGGCTGTATCAATGGCATCCTGATTCTCCAGCCTTGATGCTCTGGCAGCAAGCAAGACAACCATGTCTTTGTCCATATCTTTATGAAAAACCTACAGAAGACGTTTATCATCTAAAGTTTTCCTGTGTTGAGAAACAACCTCAGAGCAGGCCAATGTAAACATGGAGGTGCATATATCTCAATCTCTAACATCACAGGGTAGAGAAAGAAAATCAACGCGCATTCTCGCTACAATTACATTGACTACCATCAGGGGTGGTTCCATGATTTTCATCAAGCGGTACCGAAAATAGCATTTAAGTGATGCCCTTTGATTTCGCCGTGTAGTGTTTTTATTTGCCCAAAGAAAACAGAGTGTTAATGACGAAAAGTTCTATGCAAACAATAAACTCTAACTTCACGAGATATATCATAGAAGGAAAACGTATGTATAGATTTCCCTTTTACTTTTTTGCCAATCTATTTTTTAGATTCTAAAATTCATTGAGCTTGGTTTATTTTGGCTTGTTGGGCTATATTATTTAGCTACCCAAATTTAATTGGACTTCCATTTATTTTACAACTTGGCTACCACCACACACATACAAACTTGCACTTTGTGCCCACCAACAATGTGACGTGTATGAGTGTGTGAATTAGAATTTTTGTTGATTTTATCTCACATGAGATACCCAATGCCGACAATACTAAACAAAACTTACTTTATCTGTAAAAATAGAAAAAATAGCTACTGCATTTTTTTGGACCTAGGCAGTTCGCTTGAACCCCTCAACCAGCGGTATAGCCGCCCCTACTATCATGAGATCTGATGAGTAGTTGCCGACAATTAAAAAGAGAGTTCTGAAAGTTTAACAAATCTATTTAGGTTCTTATCAAGATCTTTATAGAGATGTACTTAAGTACTCTGTTAGCAGATCCTTTTTCTAGCAGACAGAACGACCCTGCTGACATGATATTAATAGATACTTTGCATTAAGTCATTGTGTAATAGTGAAAAAGTAGGCGCAAGTTTTGAAGTGCAGTCTCGTATTGCCTGGATATAAACTAAGATGTAACATCTAAGCGTAAGGGCACACTCACTTTAATAGCTAGTTTTTGGGCTGAATTTAAACCAAGACCGTGTAACACATGAATAAAGCTCATAGAGAACAAAAATAAAAATTCTGAAAAGTAATTGTTTCCCCCTGAACAAGTAAACTGTAGCGGTAAGGAAATGAACCCTGATGAAGTTAGCTGTCATACCTCAATAAGGTTTCGATCAACGGTGAGGCGGTTCAGTGTCAGTGTTCCAGTTTTATCACTGCAGAGGACATCCATTCCAGCCATTTCTTCAATTGCTGTCATCCTCTTTGTAATGGCGCCCTTAAGAAATAGAAAAAAGATAAGTGGAAAAAAGAAGAAAAGAATAAAGAGGAGTTGCAATTAATTCAGCAATGAAAACACGAAGCTGAGATTCTTCTGATAAAATACCCAAAAGCAGTACAATATTCCAATGGCACATAAAATTCAGAGGTGTTGTGTTGTTACAATTTTATCCAAATGGCTTTACAATATACTGACCCATAGCTATGGAGAGCTGTACCTGCTGCGAGAGTCGATGTGAACCGATTGCAAGTGTGACAGACAATACTGTTGGCATGGCTATGGGTATTCCTCCAATCAATAGCACAAGAAGGTTGTTGATTCCATCTCTGTATGAACGATTCTGTATAGGGTACATGACAATGATTTCCAGAAGCATCCCCACAGCTATAGAGCAAATGCAGAAATTCCCAATGGAAGTAAGAACCTGCAGTTAAAGCATGTTACATTCCCTGCAATCATGTATTCCACCCAGGCTTTGTTTGGATCTTGAAAGCCTCCCAGTTCATTTCTTTTCAACAAATTTTGATTGCCAACAAGTTAAATTTTTCCTAGGCCTGGTGAAATTTCTTCGTTTTAACATAATCGTTAGTAGTTAGTACTACTGAAACTCTTACGTTGAGCAAAAATGCAGTAGGCACAAATGTTTCGGAATTCACATGTATAAGGCAAGACTCAAGAAGCGAAGTCTAGGACCTTGTCATTCTAACAAAGATGGAAGAGTTCTAATTTATAAATCACCTGTTGGAAGTGACCAACTACTTCTGTTGAATCAACTAGATGTGCAGCTTTTCCAAAGAAAGAGTGAACTCCAGTTGCTATCACTACAGCTTCAATCTCTCCATGCTTACATGTCGAACCAGAAAAAACTTCATCGCCGGTCCTCTTGGTGACAGGCAGTGATTCTCCGGTAAGAGCTGACTATATGAAGAAAAAAGGAAAAACACTATCAGATAGCAATATGCCAATACCACTTAAATAAAGAAGCGTACAATAATTTAAAACTTTATGGAATTTCCATTGCAATGCCAAGAAAGGGCACTAAAATAAAACATCAGATAAAACTATCAAAAAAAAAAAATGTAGCGCATTAATTAGTTCATCAGAAAAGTATATTGCCTGGTCAATTCTCAGTGAATCTCCCTCAAGCAGACGAGCATCTGCAGGTATGATATCTCCTAGCTTTATGCTGATAATATCTCCAGGTACTAAAACAGCTGCATCTTGCTCTTGCCAACGGCCATCTCTAAGGACCTGCCAAAAGCCGGGTCATGCAATCTTTAGTCGAAAAGAAAAATATGATAGTGTAATTGTTGAATGCTCAAAACACCATACCACCACTGTAAGGTTACTATACTACCCTCTTTGGTGAAGGTTGGAACGCAACAGAAAAGGCTAGGCTGTACAGTGCATTTTCAATCGTTAAGCACACATCGAAGAACCCCAAAATTACTAATAATTCTGTCTTTCCATCAAAAAAGTTTAATTTGGTCGATTTATTCTAGTCCAATTTGAAGTGTTGGTCTGTCTTGTTATATCCTTAAGCCAGAGAGGTTAGATGTTTGAGGTTTCCACATAGTCAGCCGATGTAGACACGGGAAGAAGTGAGGCGCTGATCACAACACATTCCACCACATAAAAACTGAGGGAAGACCTTCTAGTGTTCTTCTGATGACTATCTTGCCATATTCAAATGCTTAGTGAGCCAATGGACCAGTTAAATCAACATACACACCTTTGTTTTTGGAGCTAAATGTGCCATAAGGGATGCCGCTGCATTACCAGCATTGTTTTCCTCAATGAAGCTAATCGTTGAATTTATTAGAAGCAGGCAAACAATCCCTATGAAGTCTTGCCAGTCAGGACCTTGCCCCTGGAATAATATTAGCAGAAACATGGTAATGGAACAGAAACTACAGACCATATATATTTAGCATTGTGTGGTTAGAAAGAGAAACTCTAATGCCCTAGGGAAGAAAGAAATCATCTGTGATGTGAAGCAATTCCAAGGGTTCAGTAAACTCACTCCTCCATTAGCAAGGACAATTGCCATCACTGCTGCTGCTTCCATGACCCATGACAAAGGATTCCACATGAAACCGAGAAACTTTAAAATTTTGTTCTCCTGCATGGAAAACATAATGCAAGGTCAAGATTCGGACAGTGTAGTAACTCCTTTTATGGAAGCAACAGCCATCGTTGTTTTTCTTGTGCCGTGGAAAGTTTTAGTTGTAATACCTTTCCGTGTGAATTTCTTTATTCCGATCCTGTTAACAAGTGAGCGATGAGATATTATCAGAAATTTGATGCTTACTGTCTTTTCTTCAAGCTTGTTTGGGCCGAATATTTGCAATCGAACCTCTGCATCTTCAGAGGTTAGTCCTCCTCGGGATGTTCTCAATTGTTCGAAAACTTCTTCCAATGGTAAGCGTTCCTGTTCAACCAAATTGACTTGGCCTGGTTGAGTATAATCACTTATAAATTGCGTGATCTGGACATTTCACATGTGTTTGTTCACTTCTTACCAGATCAATCCCTCCTTCCCTACTGAAATTCCCAGGATCCAGCAGTGGCGTCTCAAGATCTTCAGCCATTTTTCAAGCTTCAGAGCCTGAAAATAAGAAAAGGCTGCATGTTTGTCACAAGGACTAGGCAAAATAATGTATCAAAATCCATCTTTTTCACAAGATTGAATTTTCTTTCTGTCTCTAATTTCCAAACTATGCTGTGAAAGTGATCAAAGTTCCAATTAGCCAAAGATATTAAATTTGAGGTCATGTTTGTACTCTAAACTTAGTTGCATTAATGTACCTTATAAACCAAAGGCACGCATACTGAACTACCTTAAACGTGAAAACACAAAGAATTCCCAGATTATACAACCCTTAAATTCAACAATCAAACATCACCATTCATACTAAGATCAGCACGCACCAATTAATCCGCAAAACCCTTTTCCCACATACACCAATCAAACATCAACACAAAAGAAGACGGCAAGCCGCACACGTGTAGGGCATAATGAATGCGAACACAGGTGCATATTAAGTATTCAAGCACACGCACGCACGCACGCACACAAGTTGATCCAAAGGAATTACTTACTTGAAACAATGAAATCAAGGAAATTTTGTGAGCAATAATGAGCAAGAAGTCGAGAGTGACAGAAGTGATTTGTCTTTGTCTAGGGGGTCTACTTCTAAAGTACTAGTAGTAGTAAAGAGAAGCAGAGCAAGTCGATCCGTGGAGAAGGCCAAAGCGTACCTGATTTTGTAGTTGACCGGTAGTTAGGGGTTGGCACCGAGCTATCGAGCTTTGCCGTCGCATCATCGTGGATTCAACGAGGAAGAATACGGAGAACACGAGCCGTTGTGCGAAGAAGAACTTAACCTTCAAACCTACCGGTCGGTCAACTGGCTATGGTTGGGGCCACGGGAGTATCCGATGGCGCGAAAGCGAAACCTTTGTTTGAAATTGGCATCCAATCCAACTAATTAGTTAAGTAGACAGAACGAATCATTGGAATTGGACTCTCTCTCTCTCTCTCTATCTACTTACTCCTTACTAATCATTGGAATTGGACTCTCTCTATCAACTAATTAATTAAGTAGACAGAATTGAACTAATTAAGTAGCAGTTTGAACCGTAAGAATGTTGGGCCAAATAGTAGGGCAGGCCCAAAGTTTGTATATTTAATTGGGCCGAACTGAAGTTGGCGGCATGAGCCGTTTGAGCTGTGACAGGCTTAGGCCCGTTTCACTTTCTCAAATAAATACTTAAAAAATAAAATTTTATTTCCAAATTTAAAAATAATAGGTTTACGAAAATAATTTTTCAAATTTTTCTGCAGTGTTTGATAGATCTCATCAAAATTTAATATATCAATCAAGATTCATATTGCATATTTTTGATTTCAGTAAGTATATTATTTTTAAGTTTGAAAATTACAAATAAGTACTTATTTTTTAAGGGGCAAAACTGGAATGCCACCTTAGAGCCCCATCCGTGGAAAGGTGGACGTGCGGCCATTGGCCTGAAGGGTTGGTCGACGCCACGTGGGGGAGAGAAACGTGGCGCTCGATAGACGTCATGTACTCCCTCCGTCCCAAAATGTTATAGCTTTTTTGGGATAGTGTGTTATTTTCAATTGCATATATCTTTCGATGTGAATGTTAAAAAATGTGCAATATAGAATTTTTTTGATAAATTTTAATTAATTTTATTCAACAAAAAATTTCAAAATCACATAAATTTTCAAAATTGAAAGATATAAGCAAATCTAAAATCAAACATTTTGGGATTGATGGAGTATATGTCTTGAAGAGATCCGGATAAGATTACGAGTAATGTCATGCTCATGAGTTAATTATGAGGGTGCGAGTAATGTCATGTTCATGAGTCAATTATGAGGGCGCGAATCGGGAACGACGTGCTTGAAGGCAAATCTCTATGAAGTACACGATGAAACTCTAAAGACACACACACCTCAGTCACTCTACTACTTTCTCAGTACTTTTTGTTGAACACAAATTTCGAGTCTGCGAAAAAGACGAAAAAATGTTGAACGAGAGTCAATTTTATTAATTTGAGAAATTTAGGGTTACAATCTCTGATGCAATTTTCAAAGAAAATTAATCCTCTGATTCTCCTCTTTGGTTGTTGAAACGAGGGCTTGACAGCTTGATCTCGATTTAAACGGCGATATCTTCTGCGGTCTTAGCAAAGATGACGGCGAATTTGAAGGGCTTTGACTTGAGGGTTTTGAAGCTTCTTCTCAAGTTGAATTGTTTGATCTTCTCCAATTTAGGTGAAAAAGATGATGGATTTGTGGATATTGACTTAAGGGCTTTGGAGCTTCTTCTCAAGTCGGTATTTGAGATATTCTTCAATTTGGTTGAAGGAGATGCGGATTTGCAGATGTTGATTTGAGGGCTTTAGAGCTTGGTCTCAAATCGGTATTTGAGATTTTCAATTTGGTTGAAGGATATGCGGATTTGCAGATGTTAATTTGAGGGCTTTAGAGCTTGATCTCAAATCGGTATTTGAGATCTTCAATTTGGTTGAAGGATATGCGGATTTGCAGATGTTAATTTGAGGGCTTTAGAGCTTGATCTCAAATCGGTATTTGAGATCTTCAATTTGGTTGAAGGATATGCGGATTTGCAGATGTTAATTTGAGGGCTTTAGAGCTTGGTCTCAAATCGGTATTTGAGATCTTCAATTTGGTTGAAGAATATGAGGATTTGCAGATGTTAATTTGAGGGCTTTAGAGCTTGGTCTCAAAACGGTATTTGAGATCTTCTTCAATTTGGTTGAAAAAGATTGATGATTCGTGGACTTGGCTTGCACGTTTTTCAGGGCTTGGATGCTTTGAACTGAAAAGCGTCTGACTTGATGTGAACTCGAAAGATTCTGAAGGGCCTTTACAACTTTGATCTTCAGAACTCCAGAAGCTTACGTGTGATGGATGAATGCGAATTCTGAAGGGCTTGGAGGCTTTGATCTTCAGAGTTCTGGAGTTTGGATTTGATGATGGAGATTTGACTTGAGCGTTCTTCAGGGCTTTGAATATTTGATTTGAAGAACCATCTTGTTTGATGTGGACTTGACTTGAATGTTCTTCGGAGCTTTGAAGCTTTGATCTGAAGAACCTTCTTGTTGGATGCAGACTTGAAGACTTTTGAAGGGTTTGAGGGCTTTGATCTTCAGAGTTTTGGAGCTTGTGTGCTTCAATGTGCAGATAGAAAATATGAGAGGAGAGCACCTCTATTTATAGAGATGTTGGATGAAGAGTCATGATCAATCTCTACTTCTTTCATATTTATCTCTCTTTAATTATTTCTTTATTTAATGTAAAAGAAATAATTAAAATTCAATAATTATCCTTCTTTTCTTTATTTTAAGAAAGACAATTATTTGTGAAAAGAAACACAATTATTATTGTACCAAGTGGCTTAATTTGATTTACCGAGCTTAATAAAAATAATAACTACGTCACTTAGACACGTGGCACCATTTGATTGGCCCATTTGTGTCACTTTGACCTTTGAGCTCAAGACACATGACAACATTTGATTGGTCATTTACTGTGTCCTATTTATTAGGTTCCGCAACACGTGACGACTTCTGATTGGATGAAAATTTTACATGCCTACACTTTTCTTTGAGTAAAGGTTGACTTAAGTGACCGTATGATCAATCTCCAATTGGTTGACACTAAAGTTAGTTTTATTGGTCTAAAGTTTATTTCTTCATTTTGTGTCTTTTACCTTCACAAGAACGTACAAAATCTCTACCCAACATTTCTCGATCACAAGAATGTTGGGCCAAATAGTAGGGCAGGCCCAAAGTTTGTATATTCAATTGGGCCGAACTGAAGTTGGCGGCGTGAGCCGTTTGAGCTGTGACAGGCTTGGGCCCGTTCCACTTTCTCAAATAAATACTTAAAAAATAAAGATCTATTTTTAGGTTTAAAAATAACGGGCTTACGAAAATAATTTTTCAAATTTTTTTGCAATGTTTGATAGATCTCATCAAAATCTATCAATCAAGATTCATATTGCATATTTTTTTATTTCAGTAAACCTATTATTTTTAAGCTTGAAAATTGCAAATAAGTACTTATTTTTTAAGGGGAAAAACTGAAATGCCACCTTAGAGCCCCATCCGTGGAAAGGTGGACGTGCGGCCATTGGCCCGAAGGGTTGGTCGACGCCATGTGGCGCTCGATAGACGTCATGTACTCTCTCCATCCCAAAATGTTATAGCTTTTTTAGGATAGTGTGCTATTTTCAATTGCATATGTGAATGTTAAAAAATGTGCAATATAGATTTTGTTTGATAAATTTTAATTAATGTTATTCAACAAAAATTTCCATAATCACATAAAATTTTATAAATCGAAAGATATAAGCAAATCTAAAATCAAATATTTTGGGACTGATAGAGTATGTCTTGGAGAGATCCGGATAAGATTACGGGTAATGTCATGCTCATGAGTTAATTATGAGGGCGCGAATCGGGAAAGACGTGCTTGATGGCAAATCTCTATGAAGTACACGATGAAACTCTAAAGGCACACACCCCCCACTCTCTCTACTACTTTCTCAGTACTTTCTTTGAGTAAAGGTTGACTTAAGTGACCCAATGACCAATCTCCAATTGGTTGACACTAAAGTTAGTTTTATTGGTCTAAAGTTTATTTCTTCATTTTGTGTCTTTTACCTTCACAAGAACGTACAAAATCTCTACCCAACATTTCTCGATCACCACTCTTCTTTAATGAGCTTTTCTCGATGTCCAGTACCAGTATCGTTTAAGTTTTCCAATGCTTCTCATTGAGACCAACTGAAAATTGCAAATTCCGTTTTTCTTGCCAAGAGTAATTGGAAAAGCAAAGTACGAGTTGCTTATTGGCCGGGGGAGAAGAACGCTGGCTGAGCCAAGGGTCATTTAAGAACATACAATGCAATTTTTTGGTGAGGCGAATTTGAAGAATTGAGCATCATCTATGATCAAACAGTAACAGCGAGCAGCTCTTTGACGGTGAATTCTCTTCCAATAGAGATATATCGCTGATCATGGATGGATCAACTAGACAACTAGACATAAGAATATATTCGAGATTCTGTCTGCATTGACCAACTCATAATACACATGGGAATTAAATCTGCCAATTTGACAACATTAATTTTTTTTCCTAGATCTTCAAATATTCCTTTGTCTCGCCCTGAAAATTACGAGATACACAGCCAAGCTAGCTTGCAATGATTGAGTTGACGTGGCAACCATATTAGGCTGAGTCAGAGAGGTAGCCAGGTAGGGGTGTAATTGATCAGCCAACTGCCAAGTCAAGCCCGGCCTTGACCGTACGTGAGGGGTAGAGCTAGCTCAACCCCTGTCTCAAGCTCATCTGAATCTTACTGTATTTCTTATTTTGAGGGCAACTTAGAGAGAGAGAGAGAGAGAGAGTTCTTATTTTGAGGGCAACTTAGAGAGAGAGAGAGAGAGAGAGAGAGAGAGAGAGAGAGAGAGAGAGAGAGAGAGAGAGAGAGAGAGAGAGA
>JAOTQK010000023.1:26117129-26132366 GCA_025642025.1 Rhododendron ferrugineum
GATAATAGAAATTGTTGTTGAGATCCAGTTTGGATTTGATAATTAATTGCAAGGAAAGCATGTCTTCTTCTTTTTTCCTTTTCGTAACTTACTCTAATCCAGATCTAAAGAAAAGGGAATAAAAATCACCCAAACACCCTGTATGGCACATTCGAACTCGAACCCGCAAAATCCACATGAAAAATTTGGGACGAAGCTGCCAGCTGGCGACCTTTGGCATAAATGAATTTTCATTATAAAAAATAAAATAAATAAAAAAGGGGATCAAAACACCCTCTCCTTTATTGATCGGCTCAAAATACCTTGACTGGTAAAAACATAGTTGACATTTTCGGCAACTATATAATTGCATCCCAGCCACGTTCAAATAGACCAATAAACAAACCAATTTGAATTAACCTTGTTAACATGTCAAACCAAAATCTGAACAAACTATGACTCGGCTCACAGCACATGATGGTTAAAAACTTCAAGCTGCTCAAGATCAGCTTGATCAAAGCTCATTTTTGAATGAAAGCCAAGTTTTGAAAACTCGTTAAGTTTATAGAAAGATTTTTAAATAGGAGTAGGAATCAAGAAGGCACAACAATGACCTCACAAACCACCAAATATTCAAGGATAATAATTTAACCCCTCTTTTTATCCTCTTATACTTGTTTTCTTGTCTCTATTTATGAGAAATTATCAAATTATCCATACTTGAAATTCACTTTACACATGCGAACGATACTTTTTTAATTTTGAACAAAGAGTTTTGTGGAGCACAAAGAGTTTTAGCGACGAAAGAGAGGACTTGACATAAACAAGGCAACGCTAGAGAGATCATTTGATAGGGGAATTATTGCAAAGCAACGAATTACAAAATTAAATTACACTCGACACAATTCCACTTGCTTTGCTACAAATGAAAGAATATTCTTTCCTCCATGCCAGTGACCACAAAACAACACTACAGGAATTGCTCATCACATGATCAAAGATACACAATAAAGCACCAGTTGTTTGTTTGAAAAGGGCTTCAGATTTACATGTCTTCGATGCATATTCGTTGCTGAAACCACGTATTTTGGCTTAACGGGTACCAATCTCCATCAAAATTTAGTCATCACCTACATCAATGCACATACCAACAGATATCAGTTGACCACTTGCATATTTGGCCCCATACTTGTCCTATTGGAAATGGAACATGAAGGAAGAAAGGGACTCTGTCTGTTGCCAACATAACATAATTTACTGCCAGATTGTTAAGATTTCATATTGGGATACCATTATGTGGCTATGACATAACTAGCTTCGACTCACACCCTCAAAGAACCCCAAAGATAGCCAACCACATATAAGCGATCGTTCATTTTAAAGCTCATCAATTTATCAGAGGTTACTAAATCCATAAAGTGGCATGAAATCTGAACGTGTGGGAGACAAATTCCTCTAATGTCATTTTCCAAATCCCACAGCCAAATGGGCCCCATCAAAACAGAAAATGTTAGGTGCTGGCAGAAAAAGAGCAGCTCATTCGGAGCCCAAGTTAGACTTACGGCGAGAACTCATGAAAGAATTAGAAGTCACAAGTATCAAGGTTGTTCATATTCCTAGTTAGTATGCCAGGTTCAAAGGAAGGCTAGTTTACCCACTTCAATGGCTGATGGTACCACTCTTAATCACAAAACAATAGAGCTCGACTCAATGAACGTGGAAATGCCTTACGCAAATGTAAGCAACTTCTAACTCAGTTACTTCCTAAAAGTACAACTTTGGCATCATTGTAGCTACCCCTCGAACTAAAATGGATTCCCTCTGCCTCCTCATGCGCTTAACTTCGTAAGATTTTGAGATAAAAATAGAGGTGAAACAAATATGTATCTTTATTTTTGGAAAGATAATTAGTAAAACTTCTTTCCACATTCAACTTTGCAGAGTTATTGTTTAGTGAAAGGAAAAAGTCTCCAATTTCATAACATGTCTTCTAACTTTTCTCGAAAAATAATATCTCCGTCGTTTTTTCAAACCAATTATATTTCATTGGTAACCAGTTTCCCCAGAGTTGTACTGACTACTGAGAATGATGCATTGGATCCAGAAGGACATTAAACTTTAAAGGACTAAATAATTTACACAAAATTGTAAATAGCGCGCACAACAATGTCAATCCATGGCAAATTAAGGAAACAAACATTAGTTTAGTTGTACGCACCAGTTGACGGGTCAACATGTACAAAGAAGCTGGCGGCAACAATGAGATAAGATAGAATAAGCATCAATCCTTTGAAATAGTTTGACGTCCCTTCCTGCAACAGGAAAGCAAAATAATACTACTATTCTAGGTGCAATTCAATGTGTACTCAAAGATATGAAGATTCTATATGGCTGAAATGAAAGTGAACAACCGAAAGAAAAGAAATAAAGAAACCCTAACAGTAATAATCACCGCTGATATCATCTCTCTTCCCAACTTGATACAACTAATATTCAAAGGCTTACCACAAGGTTCCCAAAATGGAAATAGAGAATCAATCAAATAGTTTCCTAAATCAAGCCTCAAACAATATTCTGCCCCCACCACCTCAATCAGGTCCAACGAATGGCGGGGTTCAAGTGATCCCATCAACTACTCAAGCCCAGTTAAACAGCTTAAGAAGGGGAATTCGTGAGATCACTAAGCAAAAGTTAGAATGAATATAAGTGCGCTGCTCATATCTCGGGGGTTTGAGTGGAAATGATTCAGCCTACCACAATCAGGAAATGAACGAAGTGCAGGGGTAAAACAAGCACTACAAAGGAAGAGGATACATATGATGTGTTTCCACAAAGAAAGCTACGAAACTAATATATCATTCATACGTGACACAAAACAAATAACCGAACCTGCAGCATGAATGCCACCACTATAACTGTGATAAAGAGCGTAGCTGTCTCGAAGAGTTGAAAATTCAAGTCCATCGGCTTTCCCATTACCCATCCAACAACTACACAAAAGGGAATCTGCATTCATCCAGAGCACAATATGCATAAGCCACTATGCAGCATGTATAAACTTAGCTATTTACGAAACAAAGGAGGTTTCAATTGCTCAGCTGTGTATGTGAAATCAAATCAAGCACAACTGAGCATGGAAATGGGGAACCAAACTAACATGCAAATTGTGTTTATTTTCTTTCACCCAAAAGTTAACTGGCAATAGCAACAAGTACAAGAAAACCCTTCCATATGTCAACATTTTTTGTCAAAAGGGAATTGGTATCAAGGCCTTACAACAAACATCGATATCTGTGTGGAAGATCCGATTGCAACTCCCAGTGTGATATCCTGTAGAAGAAATCGAGTAAATCAGCTGAATAAACGCAAGTAAGAAATGATTTTTGTTTTTCAAGCACTCACAAGCTTGTCCTTCATGGCAAACATAATAGCACTAGCATGTTCTGCAGCATTCCCTACAATTGGAAGCAGGATGACACTAATAAAAGCCACAGGCATGTTCCATGAGTCAGATGCCCCCTGGAGAAGTACAGTAACACAGTGAAACCATATATACCTCACGTAAATCAAAATCCTGAAGTACATATCAGATTTACAGAGAGCTTAACAATACATGTCAAAAGGAATGCCACCAATTTTGAATATCATGTTAATTCTTGTCAAATGTCAGTGCAACATGAAGCACATTTTTCATGTTAGGGTTCTAAATATCGGCCGTTGCAGTATTGTGTCAAAAGATAGCTATCGAGACTTTGGACCTCCAGTGCTGATATTAACAAGTTTCCAATACTGGGGGATCGGGGCAACACACGGCCGTATCACCACTATGGATACGTTTCCTAACACTGGGATTCAGAACCCTGGTTCAGGTAATATTCTTTTTCTGCTGCATTTTCGTTTCATTTTGATAAGTGAACATTTAGATGGTAACTAGAACCAAGATGTCATGAAACTAGAAATATTTTAGTTCTTCCCACTTGTAAAAGGTCAAAATCCATATATGCTGACAAAGCGCTGCCAGTTTCATAAAACCAAGGCAAATGTGCGACAGTAGGTCTTACCTGAATAGCATCAACAAGGAATCCAGACAACAAAGACACCCACAAAGTCAAAATAGCAAGCCACCCAATTGCTTCCCACTGAGTAATCTCAGGAGCCTCTTCTTCGTCAGAATCGTCTATATTAATGTTTCCCTGCAACATACACCGTGAATGAAATAAAGACAATAGTACAATACATAGATACATTGTTATGTTCTGAATGTAACGGTCCCATTTCTGAACATTCAACACAGAAAGAAAGGATTGTGATGTGGTCCCGCCGATATGATGGCAATGTATCTTTCAAGCTCCTAGGATGAATGATTAAGAAGTCCAACAAAAATTTTTGCAGAACATAAATATGTGCCTTGCGATATTTAAGGTTTACATGTTAGTGCGCAAGGAATATCTAAGCAAAGCAGGAATCATGTATCTACCTTAACTTTTTACATTACACCCAATCATGTGCCAGAACATCTAATGATACTGATTCAAAACAACTTGCCTCATCAACAGGGCCGTCATCCACTGAAGCATCAATGTTTTGTTGACTCCTAAGCTGAAAGAAAAGGTAGCTTCCATACGCCACCAACATTATACAGCTGCTAAATCTAGAAAGAGATAACTCTGACTTCCCAAAATGCACCTCTGTATGTGTGAAATGAAGTACTGCTGGAAACATTATGCACATGACAGCCATCAACAACAATCCTGAGTTCACCACTGCAGCTGCCTGTTTTTAAAACATAACTATAGAGATCAGATTTCCTTTTCTTGAACTCCAATTAATTTGGTTTGTCTAATTTGTTGGGAGAGAGGGGAGCCATACATGGCCAGCTGCGATGCTGCTTGAATAGATTTAAGATGATGGGTATTTAAATAAACTCCCTACATAAAGCATTTCAGGAAAATGAACGCGCAATGACGGTGATATACCTTATTGAAATGCTGTACTCTCTGGTGATGAATGAGACCCCCAGTGAAGAAGGCACATCCCAACACTAGAAGCATATTTGACAAGATGGAGCCAAGTAATGATTGCTGAACTACCCTAATCATCCCATTCTTCAATGCATATATCGAAATAATCATTTCAGTGGCATTGCCGAATGTAGCATTTAGAAGACCCCCAACTGCAGATTCAACAGAAAACTGTCTTCTCGTTACAGAAAAAGGCCCAAGTAAACTAAAGAATGAGATCTTATTCATTGTAAGTTACTCTAAGGATATCTAGCTCTGGCAGTTTAAATTTATTTGACGGTACACTGTATACATATGGGGGTGTGAACATAGCACATGAAACATGTATACACAAATGAATCACAAACAATTCTAGCAGGAGCACAGATTTGTAAAAGGATATCGTTGAAGACAATGGGCCCTAGAGAAATCCATTTAATAGACACGAACATATGAATGTGTGCAAGGGAGTCTGCCACTACCAATCAGAGATCATTCAGTCCCCATTAACTGAACTATTTGAAGCAAGTAACAGAACCATCAAGTCACCAATGATGTATTTAGTTGTAAGTAGTAACCAACTGATGACTGCATAAACGATCTTCTAACTTTTCTTAGATTCTCAATTGTATGACCAGTATTTCCTGATCCCAATCAAATCCAACAACAGCTTGCAACCTCATGCTTTTATATACACCAAGACAAATTTGTGACACTGTACTTCCAAACCAAGACAAACTAGAGAAGGACAACTGGACATTAGACATTATTTACTCATGCAGATAATCACAATATATTCCAGTATCAAGACATCTAGTTTCCGTTTCCCAAATATTCTGGTTTAGCAGTATTTTTTTCCACATGGTCAATCAGCAGTAAATATACCTGTGGGTCCTGTATAGAATGCTAGCTGCCTGCACCAAAGTGGCAAGTGAAACGAATACTTATGTGTTCAAGGAAAGGAGCAACTACAAGAAAATACTAGAATTTAACAAACAAAGCTTACTCAGTTGCATAGCCGAGACGCTCCGCCAAAGGTGTAATGCCCAATAAGCTGAAGAAGAAGACCCATCCCTATAATATAACAATCATCAAATAAAAACCAAAATGAAAGGTATCATGAATCACCAATTGCAACGATAATTGATGATGCTTGAACATTACTCCGCTCTCACTAAACCAATAAGCACTATTGTGGGGTCCTAATCTACATACGAATAGAAACTCAACATATTGCAAAAAATAAAGTCACGTAGTCAATCACTCTATTTTCCTTTATCAACATCTGTGCGATATAAGTGAAAGAGAAAATAACAGCTAAAGTCTGCACTTCTTACATGTTTTCCAGTAAGATAGTGCAGCAATATCGCCAAGGGCCCAAAAGGAAGCAAAACATTTATCTTTGCTTTAAGTAAGACTATGTATATACTCCTGAAAAGTCTGATCTGCTTAGAAATCTGCATCTGCTTAGAAAACCATGAATTGGAAAGCTTCGCATGTGGCCCGATATGAGCTGCCTCAAAATCAAAAGTGCGCGCTTTACTCGTAGCTTGAGATGACGTCAAAGGGATCTCCTCCTCAGATTCGAGGTCTATCGTCTCCTCTAGAGCACCCATCGGTGGACACTGATAATCTTACTAAACAACCCAAGCAGTTACTCATATACAACAATGAAAGCTCAACACACAAGCTATTTATGACTCTGCTTCCATCTATGCTAACTCGCGACCCTGCAGCCAAAACAGGATGAATTCGTTAACAACGCCATATTGAGATTAAAACATAAACCTAGAAAACCACACATGATTATTTCAGTCAGACAAAAAAGGATATCAATTTAATGTACTGAAAATAATTTGCATGGTTTCTAATTGAGCTTTTCTGATGGTTTAATCAGTCTACAGCTGTGCTTCAACCAGCATTTCATCATCATCATCATCGCTCAGGCCAACAGTGTTAGTACAAAGATTCCACAAAGTAATACAAATTAAAAAAAGGAACACAAATTTGAAACAATATATGTGCCAAAACTAGCTTTTAAATTAATGCATCTACTGGGTGATGGTTCACATCCTAGAAAAGATGATAAGCTCCATAGAGCAATGACATCATCCCGTGTAGAAATGAAAATACAACAGAGACATGAAAGCAGCACAAACTTGATATATGTTTACCTCCTTTAGATTTCCAAAAGATAAACTGAGAGAGAGAGAGAGAGAGAGAGAGAGAGAGAAACTCCAGCTGTTAAAAACTTGTGAATTCGCACTCCTGCTCTCTGGAGAGGTGCTGGAATGTGGAAGACTTCATTGTCAAAGCTAAGAACCTATAGAAAGTATGAGAACTGTCAAAGAACTAAACAAACTTTTGAACCCCGCTTCACCAACTAATGTCAGTGTAATGGGTTCATCAATAATGTCTTTACATGGCGTCCCTGGGCATGTTGTCCACGAAAGGGTGAAGCTCAACTATGAAATCAATGAAAGCCCCAAATTTCAACAATATGCCTCCATTCCATTTCTAGCAAAATTCACCAAAAGGGTTTCTAACTTTCTTGCTTCATGTTCCCAAAATCCCAAAATTCTATGAGAAAAACAGAATTCCTCTAAAGTCATAAACAAAGTCAAATGAATCAAAGCTTACAAGGCATGCAAACTTGCCAACTTAAATGCCACCTTCTGGCAGAACCTATTCAGAAGACAACAAACATGCTCTACAAATAAGACCCTTCTGATTGACATTTTGGAATCATGCAGTTTACGTGCTAAATGCGGAGATTCAATAAGTGTTTTAACTTTTGCACTATCATGAAAAAATGTTATTCTGCAGCTCTTATTCATCATTGATTTCCTACCCACGCGTCTGCTCCAATTCAACATAGAAATCTCCCTAGTTGCTTTGCAAAGCAATGCTTCCACACCGTCCCATGGAAAGACACTACTTTCTTGATCACAACAGCATGTTACTTGTGTGAAAATGTCCAAGAGTTAGAAGTGATGTCACCCCAAAATAATAGATGTGAATAGTGCTGCAAATGAACCAAGTCGTTCGTGAACTATTCGAAGATCAACTCCTTAAAGGCTCTTTCGTGTTCGATTCGGGTACCAAAAGATTTGGTTACCAAATGAACCAAACCTGAGCATCAATTTTAGGCTCGTTTAACAAATGAGCCAAACCTAAAGCTGACAGTATTCGGCTCTATTGGGCTAGCGAATCTCGAGTGTATATATACCATAAGAATTTCACATATAACCTTGAATATGAATAGACTTTCACATGTACATAATGAAAATTTTATGAATTGTACATGTATAAGCTTTTAAAAAGTACTAAAGACTTACAATGTCATATGGTTTCATAACTTTATATATATGAACTCTTTTATGTACAAAATAAAATTTTATTTGCAACTCTAGACCTGAGAGCATAAATATCTAGGGTTTTTGACTCGTTAAGACACGTGAACAAGTTCGAGTTCGACTCAAACCTCAGCAAGCTCAGCTAGAGTTTGGCTCGTCAAATTTTCATTGAGCTCGAGCTCGAATTCGCTTGAAAACTTAACAAACAAACCTGAAAATTCTAAAACTCAGCTCGATTCAGCTTGTTTGCATCCCTAGATGTGAAATAACCAAAAAATTGACTCTGGATGGGAGATTCGGCTGATAACTATTTAGGAATACAATCCCAGATTGGTTGGGTATGGTGGGTCATCACTTAGTATGAAGTGTAGAACTTTCTACCTAATAGCTTAAGCTTTTGGATATGATATGAAGTTTATACATAATATCAGAGACAGGCCTATTCCATCACGACGATAGACACCAAAAGAGGCTAGATGTCACACACCTCAAACGCGGGTGCACGTGAGGGATGTTAAGGACAACAATCCCACATTGGTTGGGTATCGAACCGATGATCGCTTAATATTGTGTTGGGAGCTCTCCATCTAATACCTTAAACTTTAACGTTGGATATAAGTTTCTAGTTCTATACTCCAGCATTACTACAGATGGAAGAGTGCATGATGGAAAAGAAGCTCAATATCTGAAATGCATACCCAGGGAACAAGTTTGAGAAGGGAAATAATCACTCAGGAGTCAGGACTCAGGAGATAGAAGAGATCCCGAAATAGTAGCACAAGCGAAGAATGATAGGAGTACAAAACTTAATTGCACCCATTTCCAAAAAATGCATCGATGAACTTATGTCATCTTTTTGGGTACTAAAAGGATGTCTTACTGAAGATCATCCATCTACCCACGACTACACTAATGAAACTATACATTTACGTCAATGTGATCCTCTAGTATGAAGTGCAGGTTCAGACATTGTAAAACAGCAGTTGACAGCCAACACGAGAGCAAGTGCGAGAGCAATTCAAAAACAAATTAACATTGTCCTATAGCATCATACATGTGCTTGGACCCATTCTCAAACAGCTTAATCTTTACCACAATAGGTAACTTACCAAAATCACTAGGTCAGGAAACAGAATAAACTACCAAAAAAAACCTAAATTGAAACCAACTGCAACGCGGATCAACGACAGATTAATACTACTACATGAACATACATACAAGAAGGGCAAAAAGAGAGAGTAATAAGTAACCTGGAATTACTCGTTCGATCTGAAAAGGTTCCACTTTCAAACTGGTCCAAGATGAATGTATTCCGTATACCTAATTGAATACAGTACGGTTGGATTTCATATACATACAAAAGAGCCAGTAGGTATTCAAATGCATATGAGAGAGAGAGAGAGAGGGAGAGAGAGAGAGAGAGCTTGTTGATGCTGACGGAGGTAGCGGATTCAAGAATTGCTTTTTCCGTCTGGGTGAGAGAGAGGGAGAGGAGAGAGACAAGGCGTAAAGTTGCCGGCAAGTGGTAAGAGAGAGAGAGGGAAGGAAGTTTCCGCGAAGTAGCGCTTACTACTAATTTGATTTGATTTGTATTATTATTAGTAATTTAGTATTATTAAAAAAGTTTTTTTTCTTCAATTTTCAAATTCAAATATAAGGAAAATAAAAAATAATTTTTTAATTTGTTTTGCACCGTATAAAAGATCTCAATGAGATCTATCAAACAATATCCATATTGGTAGAAAAATTATTTGCGTAAATATATGATTTTTGAGCTTGAAATAACTTTTTTTTTATAAAAAATACTTTTTCAAGAAACCGGCACCTTATTCTAACTACTAGTAATTAATACTGTAGTAAGTTCCAATGTCGTGATCATTTAAATAGTAGTAGTAGCTAGATTTGAGGGTGGTTTTCGATTCGACTTCTCTTCTTTTTCTATTCTTTTCTTCTCCTTTCTAGTTTAAGACATGCCAACGGTTTTTTACAGGCAAAATTTCCCCCTTCAACAGATTTTTTAACTTCGTTAATCGTTATTGTTTTTATAGATTTTTTGTTTTTGTTAGGACATGCGCGCATTATAAAGTTGACGGGTGGAAAAGAACGAGGACAAGGTAGTTTGATGGTATGGCCGGCTTATACACTCTGGTGATTATATATGATTAAGTTAAACTCATAAATCTGTATACATAATTGTAACCTTTTTCAGAGTTGAATATATGACACATTTTGAAGGATAACATTGAATTGGATAGATATCGCTAAGGTAAGAATCTATTTTAAATTAAACTCATTAGCCAATATAAAAAATATTTTTTTTCTTAATAAAACTTATCAATGTAATTCTTTTTAATTGACTCCACTCAGATTTATAGAAAAGAGATTCCACTAGAAGCATGCGACCCCGTTCATTTTGGGATTATTTTGGGATTTTGGATTTGTAGGTAATGAGTGTATAGAGAAATAAAGTAATAATTGAAAATATGGGTAATGATTGAAGAGAGATAGAGATAAAAATTAGTGTAATGATTGGAGAGAAATAGGATTATGATTAGAGTAAATTACATTTAACCCCCTATAACTATAAAACTCAACACTTAACCCCCTCTAACGATTGGAAATCATTCTCAGCTCTCTTCCGTTAGCATTCCGTTTAAAATTTGGATGGAAATGGGTTTGTTCGATCTGTATATACTCCTCCCAGACAACCTCTCTCTCTCTCTCTCTCTCTCTCTCTATACTCCTACCAGACAACCCTTCTCTCTCTCTCTCTCTCTCTCTCTCTCTCTCTCTCTCTCTTCAACCAGCAGCAAATCAAGGGTTTCCACCGCTATCTCCCAATCCCCGATCTTGGCCCAAACCAAGTGAGCCGGCTACGTCGCCAATCGCCTCCTCAAGAGCTCTCTGGCCACTGACAGAGCCAACAAGTCCAATCTTGGAGACAAGGTAAGCGTTCTGTCGAGGAAGACGGTTCGGCCATGGTGGTTGAGGGCGTTCCGGAGGAAGGTTTTGTGGGTTAGCTGAAGATGAGAAAGCTACAGTTGGTGCAGCGGCGAAGGACGGCGACGTCGATGGAGAGTCGGTTGTCTGCGGTGGAGTTTGATATCGAGGCGTAGTGGAGGAGGGCGTCGAAGATGGGTTTGGGTAAAGAGTACTGTCGGCGACGGGAATTGTGGTGCTAGTGGTGGTTTCTGTTTATTGAAGCTTTGATTTGGTTTCTGTTTCTGGTTTATGTTAATGGCGCAGATTTGTAAGGAGCAATAACGAGTTAATTACGGTTCTTTTTCCATTTCATGACTCTCATCTTGCTGAATTCTTGATCTGTGAGATCAAATCAAAGATGGGTTTGTTGAGTACTGTGACGGGTTTCTTTAGATTTGGAGTGGGTATCTCAATTGGACTTGTAAATGGATATTATCTGTTCATTGTCTTCCAACCGAGTGATGTCAATGGTGTGGTGTTTTTTTTGGTGATGGCAGTGGAATAGATGGTGGTTTGGGTTGTGTTAGGAGGGGAAAAAGGAGAAGCCTTGACAATGGTGTCCTTTTCGTGGAGGGTAAAATTGGAATTTTACATTTTTGGTTAACGGCATCTAAAGCATTTGAGATTTCCAATAGTTAGAGGGGGTTAAGTGTTGAGTTTTATAGTTAGAGGGGGTTAAGTGTCTCCGAGTGTTAGTTAGAGGGGGTTAAATGTAATTTACTCTTATGATTAGTATCCAAAACCCTTAAACCAACGAGGTCAAATAAAGTTCATGGCATATTAAAAGAAACCTCATTCTCGAGTAGTGCCTAAATTATATTTCAAGGTTACTGAACTTTAAAATATTTACATTTGTGTATAATAAAATGGGACGGTATCTTAACAATATATAGGCGTCACAAATCAAGACTTTTTTTTTTTTGCCGGCAAATCAAAAGACTTGAGATTACAAAAAAATGGGATATATATTTGTCAAGGGTCAACACTCAACAGATACCACCACTCCGGCCACGACTATTATCTCATCTCCTTGAATGGGTACAATAGCTAATATTGAAGAAAATTTGTGTCGGGATTATGTCATCCTACTTACAAAATGAGACACGCAGACATAACAATTGCCATCGTTTGATATACAGTACTTGTGGTAATTGATTCAATAGTACTGTGCATTCAATGAGAACACTATAGTGATACTACTATATTTTATTTTGTCTATCTATTGGTTCCTTCTAATTTGTAAGGGCTACTTAGGAATTCTGTTAAATTGTTGATTTAATGGAATTTTTGAATCACGTGGTTTTTAGTAGGAGTTATTTGTATTCACATTTTAAGTCTTGGCCTACTAGAAGTTTGTTCGATTGTTAATTTCATCGAGATGCGTGTACAAATTGACTTGAAAATTCGATTATTAAAAAAATAGCATACCTTATATTTTTCATTACGTGGAGTCTTATCTATTTCTATATGTGAAGTGGATACTGAGAAGATGTCACAGAGAGGGTTTTTTTTATGTTCCAAATCCCACCCAACTTTCTCCTACGCGACCATATATATATGGTCCATGCAATTTCCAATGGTATGCGCATAGAAGAAAGGAAAATTCCATTTCCCTAGTACGGTAGGATGATAAACGAGTCGAGATAAAATTAAGAGAAGTGTAATCACGCAAGTTTTTCGGCTACAAAATTTATTTAAAACCTTGCCTTGGTATTCGACTTTTTAATCTTCTGAGACTATTTGAAACACAATTTAATAACGATATTTTATGCACTTACATAGTTGTGAATGATTAGCCCAACTTAAAAAAATACAAGATTCAAAATAACTTAAACATAACCGACGCTTATACGCAATAGTACGAAATATAATTCGATGCTACTGGAGAATAGCTCCACACAATATTATTGTGTGAACCAAAGTTTTAAATATGTATCACAAACGAGAGAGTAGAGCAATAATCTCTCGAATACTCCAAACTTTATGAGTCTTTCATTAATTTGTGTTTGTCGGGTGAGTCTCTATCCACTCATTGGGCGAGAAGAGAACAACTCAAAATGGCTGGCATCTGCACAAAGGATCATACCGGCCGGAGGCCATAAGCAATGAGAAGGTGCACTAGAGTGGGGATGAATATTTTGTAAGAATCCAAATCCATCGCCCTAAGTTCGGTAGGTTTATAAACAAGTTAAGAAAAATGAGCACTGGAATTATACCAGACCAGTTTGGTTTGAAAAAATCTAAATATATTTTTAAAATATTGTATTCGTATTTAACTTTTTGATCTTTTAAGACGATTAGCCCGTAGTGTTTTATGCACTTGCATAGTTTGTGAATGATTGGGCCATAAAACAACAAGATTCAAAACAAGTTAAAATATGACCGATGTAGATAAGCAATAGTTACAAGAGGAAAAGGACAGCTAAGGACGTGTTTTGATAATTAATAACCGCCAATGACATTTTCACCATTAACAAATGTTCTTAGCTTATCCTTGACGGGTATTAATTATCAAAACACGTCATGGGCCGTCATTTTCCCTTGTACAAAACGTAATTTGATGCTACTGGAGCAATACTTCTTGCCTCACAATAGTGTGTAAGACAAAAAAAAATTATGTGTGAGTCCACACACACTACGAGTGAGTGTATAGCAACAGTCCAGTCTCCAGTACAAACTTTAAAAAAGTCTTTGGTTAGTTGAGAAAATTTTCGGTGCCGGGTGGATATATCCTACGTGGTATCCGCTTGGGCACATCCGAGTCGTCCAATATACTTTTGGACGGTTTGGATTGAAATCATCTCTATTCTCTCACCTCCTTGGTTAGTTTGAGCGGCCGGGTGAGTCACTGAGAGTTAGGACAACCCAAAGGAACCCATAAACAATGAGACGGCCCACAACGAGGAGGGCTTAATTGTAAAGATCCAAATCCCCAAACGACTTGCTTAGGGGACTCTACATATGTCAGTAGTCATGCTTAAGCCCATAATAAGCTCAGAAGTGTAAGGCCACCGGCATTAACCAGCCTATAACTTTATACTACAAGACCCTGGAGATCAAGCCCAACATCATAGCCTTGAAACCAGGCCCACAGCTTTTAAAAGATTTTGGTGGTCAAGAGGTCCAAGGTTTAAGTCATGTGAAACAAGTCATGAGTCTTCCTGTGAAAGATGTTATGCCGGGTCGCTCACTCAACAACGAATGGTAACGCAGAAAGTGAGTAGATTTTTGTATTTAAATAATCAATTATGTGCTTCATCAGCACATGTATTAAAAATAATTTTTTCATACAATGGGAGAGAGTAGACAACAATTTTTTTATGCTTTGAATTCGCAGAAACGCACGTTAGAGAATGTATTTGAAATTGAAGTAGCTCCTCACCAATGAGGGAAAAAAATACAACAAATTGCAGTAGTTTGGTTTTCAACAAAGAGGAAGAGTACTCTATAACATCTAGTACTATATAGTAGTTTATTTGTAAATTAGTTTTATATATATGCTTGGATTCCTTCGTTAGTTAATCATCTGCTTTTCGGGTAACAGACAGCATTTGCTAATCATACATACATGTAGCTTTCGCATTGTTTCATCAAAAGAGAAGAGACCAAAAATTGCTTCTCTTTCATGTCTCAAAACCAACCAAATTTACGTAAGTGACCTTTTGCCGACGAATTGCAGCCTTTGCAACCTCATACGTAAACACCTTTTTTTCACTTTCCCGGAAAAAGAAACATGACAAAGATGTTTCTTTCATATTGGGGATACAGGAGGATCCTATCCTATACAAAATCCGACCAAATCCACTCGTTTTACAACTTTTGGTCCGCTCGCTCGCTAACCCATGCATAGACACAACCCCTCTCTCTCTCTCTCTCTCTCTCTCTCATACACACAATTGCCATTCTGGAAAATACCAAAA